>NAJQ01000169.1:0-47813 GCA_005059865.1 Friedmanniomyces simplex
CACGGAGCCTCCATGGCCGTCGAAGACGCCAAAGGCGACACGCCCCTCCACCTCGCAGCCTGGGCCGGCCACTGCGAAGCCCTCTCCGCTCTCCTCGCCCACGGCGCAGACGTCGACTGGCTCAGCGGTCGGGACGGGTATAGTCCGCTTTGGTGCGCCATCAGCGCTTACCATATCGATGCTGCTCGCTTGCTCCTTAAGCATGGCGCGAGAGTTAGCAGACGTTCCGCGTCGGGGAGTGGGCTCCTGCCTCTGCACCAGGCGGCCGTGACGGGGCAGAGTGCTATGTGCGAGCTTTTACTCGAGCGGGGAGCGCAAGTCGATGGGTTGGACGACGAGAGGAGTACCGCATTACATTATGCTTCTGCTTGCGGGTCGGGCGCTGCTGTGCAAGTCTTGCTTCGCGGTGGGGCGGATGTCACGTTGAAGCAGCGGCATGGGTTAACGCCGGCGCATTGGGCGAGTCATAAGGGGCATACGGAGGTGCTGGGGTTGTTGTTATCCTATGGTGCACCGGTGGATGCAAGGGCGGAGGAGGGCGCGACGCTGCTGCATCTGGCGGCTAATCGGGGTCATTTGGCGGCTGTGAGGGTGCTGCTTGAGAAGGGGGCGGATCGGGGGGTTGTGGCCGAGGCTTGGGATGGTGGGGAGGGGACGCCGGTGCAGATGGCGAGGGCTAAGGGGCATGGAAGGGTGGCGAGGGTTATTGAGACGTGGCCGAAGGGGCGGTGATGGAATGAACTTGTGTGTGAATACCTGACATCATGTAGAACGACTGTGAAGAGACAAGTACAGAATCGTGCATTTCGTTCGCCACCGGACGCCTACGCTAATCGATGCTTCGCTGTAACAAGTATACACGCTTTCAGAACGACCACGAAGACTGGTACCCCGCTCCCAGTCACATCCCGTAATCATCGCAAAGAACCAACCCTTCCGGGATACAACATCGCAGTCCCTCCGGTAGCAGCGGTGCCTAATTGCAGCCTGGCGGGCAACAGTCAGCGGCACGGTCCTGAATCCCAGCCACCAGTGGTACATCCAAACCCCATCTCTCCATCACTACAGCCCAGCAGCCACACGTCTTCGCTTCCGCCTCCTAAACCCCCGACCAAGACCACCGATCAAACACCCCACCAATCTCAGCTCTTCACGCAACTTCACCATCATTCCCTCTTCTTCGGCTGCGCCAAGGCATTCAGTCTCGCGTGACTGATGGTCGTAGTCCCCGTGCCCGGTCTCACATTCCCACGCCCCTGCCCATCTTGCTTACCACCTTTCGCCGCCTTACCCTTGACACCTCCAATCGCGGTCTTGGTGCCCTTTGGCTTCACGCCCAGAGTCGGAAGACGAGTGGTTGATGCTGTGTTGGCAGCAGCAGCGGAAGACTTGGTCGGCGAGTTGTAAGAAGAAGTTCGCGTCTTCTCCGGCGAGGAGTTGGACGTCTTCGCGCGCTTCAGAGGGCGATGCTCGGCCTCATCTTGCTCTTCATCCGCAACGGCCGTCGGGTCGTGGGAGTGGACGTGGCCATTCTCCTTGTTCTCGGCGGCAGTGAGCTCAGCATGCGAATTCTCGAACTCGAACTTCCGCTTCTTGCTCCCCTGCACCGTAGGCGGTGGCGCGACGGCAACAGGCACAACTTGCGGCTCAGCGGAGACGTGGCGGATGCTCGGTCTCCCACCACCACGCCCACCCATACTCCGCATCACACCAGGCGATTTGGACTCCCCGAAGTGTATCGTGCCGTTCCCGTCAGCGCGGAAAGTGAAGTCGCCTGGCGCGATGGTCTGTCTGCGTTTCTGGGGCGAAAGGGGAGACGATCGGTGCTGCGGCATCGTCCGCGGTGGACCAAGATGGCAGGGAAGGGTAATCGACCTCCATCGGCGTGGCCTTACCGTTCCCGGAAGAAACTGCCGTATCTTTGAAGGTGGACGTTGGAGCCTTCGACGATGACGACGGCGTCTCGCTCGATAGAGTCCCCTTGCTCTCATCTCTCGCCTTCGTCGAGTTGCTAAAATCGACCCGCTTCCTCGCGCTTTTCCCTCCATCATCTCATTGTTATCAAGAACCTGGCGTTCCTTCCGCTTCGGCGGCGTAGCGAAATGCGTGCCCGCCGCGACTTTCGCCGGATCGTCCGAGTACAACCTCTGCGGTGACCTCAGGATGGACTTCATGGGCGAGGCGCGCAGAAGATTGAAGCGACCCATCAATCCCATCGTCTTGCCTGGTGATGCTGTCGCAGGATTCGATGGGAGTGCGATCTTGGATGGCGAGCGCGCCAGGAGTGGGACCGCGGCTTGCTTATCAACCTCGCCGGAGGTTGAGGTGTCAGTGTGATGCTTGGTGAACGCCATCTTGAGAGGCGAGCGGGCGAGTAAAGGCGGTTGAACGGCGCGGGATGATTTGCCCACATTGTCTGATCCCGATTCGCTCGGTTTCTTTAGACGGCGAGGGTTTGAAGGGCGGGCGAGAGAGCAGAGGGCTGCCGCCATCGATCGCCGCGTCGGTGGCTGGTTTGGTGAATAGGGCGCCTTTGGATGGCGAGCGGGCGAGGAGTGGTGTGCTCGGTGCATCGCGATCCTGAGTCTGCTCGACTAAGGCACGCTTCGAGGGGGAGCGCGCGAGAGCCATGGGTGTAGGGATCGCCGTGTGTTTCGTTGACTTGACGCTTGCGGCTCGTGCCAACGACGATTGCGTAGGCGTAGCAATGTGCGACGGATTTGGATTGCTCGGATGCATGCGCAAAGTCTTGTGTTGCTGCGGTGTGCTGGGCTGAGAGCTTGAGCTGTTGTCGGTTGAGCGAGGGCGGGAGGCAGAGGCGTCTTCGACTTCTGTGCGCTTGATGCGCTTGGCTGGGGAAGTCGACTCGCCGACGGATGTTTGATGCAGGGCGTGGGATGATGTTGCCCGTGGGAGATGGCTGCCCGGCTGGGTCAAATTCGGCTTGGATGGGCTGCGTTGCAGTGTCCGCTGAGACGTGAAATGCGTGTCATCGAGCTGGGCTTTTGAAGGGCTGCGCTTCAACGACTTGGTATGCTCGCCCGTGCTGACAGCCACCGTGGTCACCTTCAACGGTCCCGCTGAACGGAATGCCGAAGGGTGCGCAGCAATACTGTCCATCTTCTCAAATTCCTCCTTATGCGCCTCGCTAAACCTGCCATGCTTCTTGCCCTTCGGCATCGCCATCTTTCTCGCCTCAGCGGCCTCCATCTCACTCTCCTGCTTCTTGCTCTCCTCGCTTGCCATCATGTGCTCCCTAATCCGCGCCGCCTCCTCCCGCTTCTCCACCATCAGCCGCTTGGCCTCCGGACTGAGCTCTAGCGAGTGCTCCCGCCGGAACGTGAATTGATATGTCGGCTCTTTGACATCATGCGCCGGATTCGGCACCCGAGTCGGCGTACCCTGCAGTGTGGCTATCCGGCTCGTCTGCTTCGGCGGCTCGGTGTAGGCGCCCATGTTGGAGAAATTGAGGTGCCGGGCCTCCTGCATCGGCTTGGCGGTCGTGCCGTGGTGTTTCTGCGGGTGCATCTCCGACTCCGACGGCTTGATGGGGGTCACGTTCTTCGGTGTCGCTTGCAGGCCGGTGTTGATGCGCTTCGCGGCGCGTGTGGGTGTCGCATCTGCGGGTGGAGAGGCCGGGAAGGCGCCGGGCATCTCGTCGTCGTGCTCGGAAAGAGACTCGAGCTTGTTGGGTGCGGTCCGGGGGGTACGACCGGGGGCATCGTGGGAGAGAGACACGCGCTTGGGTGTGCTGGACTGCCGGCTGCGCAGGCGGGCGGACGAGCGGCGGGCCATGATCGCTGCTGGCACGAACTCCTCCGCTGTGTGCAGGCAGTTATGGTATGGTCCAACTTCTGAGCTTGATACCGTACTGGCGATTGATCGGAGCAGAAATGCGACTCAATGCGTGTTGGACGTGCGTGAAGGAACATTGAAGCTTTGACATGGCGTAAACATTGGCGTAAACAGATCGACCGGGTGCTCCTGCCGCTCACTAACCGGATCAGGCCCCTCCCCGAATTCGATTCGGACAAAATGCGGACAACTTGCAGACGACATCTTACCCAGACGCACCAGTTCACGAACAGTCTTTACCGCCCGCACAGGAGAGTACGACTTGGGATCCAAGCCTCGCACCCCCTGCTTCCCGGCGGTCACCACTCTCCTGCGATTCAACAAGACCAACAAGAATGTCGACCACCAACGGCGATATCCGCCACCGGACCCAGCATGGCACACCCCTGAAGCAAGCGAACGGCATCTTGAACGAGAAGCTCAACGGCGGCATCCAAGCCGGCAAGAACGATGCTGCCCTCACCCCCCATGACGAAGCCAAGTCTTCCGCCAACACCTTCAACCTCCTC
Source organism: Friedmanniomyces simplex (assembly GCA_005059865.1). Lineage (NCBI taxonomy): Eukaryota > Fungi > Ascomycota > Dothideomycetes > Mycosphaerellales > Teratosphaeriaceae > Friedmanniomyces > Friedmanniomyces simplex. The sequence continues at coordinate 4,365 of NAJQ01000169.1, forward strand.
ATCTGCATAGGCGGCATCTACGCCTCCTTGTACGCTACAATCCCTCCCCTCAACCCCAAATTTTCATAAGTGCTAACGTGAGTATCCAGTTTGACATGGGGCCTCCTCCAAGAACGCATAACAACCACCAACTACGCCCCCACCCCGCAACACCCACGCGAAGTCTTCGCCTTCCCCGTCGTTATGAACACCATGCAATCCTTCTTCGCCGCCCTTCTCGGCTACGCTTACGTCCTGGTCTCCCGGCAAAAACCCGGCGACCTACCCATCTACCCTTCCCGACGGATCGTTTGGCCTTTACTCCTCGTCGCTGCGACGAGCGCGCTGAGTTCACCCTTCGGGTACGCGAGTCTGGCGCATGTGGATTACCTGACTTTCTTGCTGGCGAAGAGTTGTAAACTGTTGCCGGTAATGTTCTTGCATGTAACGCTGTACGGAAAGAGGTATCCTTTCTACAAGTACGCCGTCGTCGCAATGGTCACAGCGGGCGTGGCGATCTTTACTCTGCACAACTCCGCGGCGAAGAGGAAGAAGAGTGGTGCGGAAGGGAACTCGCTCTACGGTCTCATGCTCCTGGCTATCAACCTCCTCTTCGACGGCTTGACGAATAGCACGCAAGATGATATCTACGCCCGCTTCCGGCCGTACACGGGACAGCAGATGATGTGCGCGCTCAACGTCATGAGCACGACGATCACGGTGACGTATCTGCTGCTGAGTCCGTCTATTGCGCAGACAGGTATCGGACACTTTGTCGGGATGGATATGACGAAATCATCAGGGGAGTTGTGGGATGCATTGGATTTTGTGCGGAGGCACCCGGTGGTTGGGTGGGATGTTGTGGGGTTTGCGATTTGTGGCGGCTTGGGGCAGGTGTTTATTTGTAAGTTCTTTCCTTTTATGCCCTGGCTCGCCTGGGACCCGGTCCTTCGAGCCTGTCTCGCCATCGTTTAAAGCTGACCGTTCGAGCAGTCCGCACGCTCTCCCTCTTCGGCTCGCTGCTCCTGGTCACCGTTACGGTAACCCGCAAAATGCTCACCATGATCCTCTCCGTGCTGTGGTTCGGCCACCGGCTCAGCGGGATGCAGTGGCTGGGCGTGGCCTTGGTCTTCGGCGGCGTGGGCGTGGAAGCCGAGTTGAGTAAGCGGGAGAAGAAGGCGAAAGAGGTAGGGAAGAAGAAGAGCTGAGCTGTGTGCTGATGTGAAATTGAGAATTTGGCTGGGCAGGAATTGGGTGTAGAAGTGCAGACTTAGAGAGACGCAGGTATAGATGCATAGATCTTGGTTGTGTATTTTTGACGCCGTGTCCTCTACCCTTAAACTGGTCTGGGCTCGGTGGGCGCCGAGTGGAAGAATACCAAGCTGTGGTATGCTTCGAAGGGGCAAACAAGCACCATCTGTACAGGTGTGGCTAACAAAGCCCTCCTGGACTTTCAAACTTGTGAAAGTCAGTACGGAACGAGTCAATGGTGGCACCGTCGTGTGCTGGTGGGTGCGAGACGATTCGAGAACAAGCGACATTGTGATGCGGATCTCGAGCAGGGATGCTTGCGGACATATGGATCGGGTCCCAGACTGAACGACGGGTTGGCTGATCGTGCTGCCTGTGTCCTCGTCCAGAACCAGCGGGCTCGAGCTCGTTTACGCAACTTCGTCAAGCAGAACGATCAGTCAACTTTCGCATCCGATCAAAACTGCAGCCACCCGCCAGGCCTTGTGCCCAATCGAGGTCCCCGAATCCCTTCAGACCCGTTGTGTGCAGGCTGCCCTTCGTCCTGGTCTTCCCGATAGGTGCTTCGCGCATCACAGCCTGCTCTCCATGCCCGAGAGCCATGCCACTTCATATGTCTCGTCCGTGAAGGGGTGAGTGTTGAAAAGTGACAAAAGTCAGATCTCGGCCTGAGGCTGCTATCAGACCGTGTTTTAGCGCGTTGTGGCGCGTCGGCGCTTAAGCCATTTCGCCGATCTGAGACGACCATCTTCCGTTTGCTTGCACGAGACACCGAACAGAAGCGAAGAAAGGAACGACATCCCCCGGTTCAAGTACACCCCTCCGTCATGAACGGCCACCCGAGCACCATCATGGACTACACATCCCGCCTCGAGAGCTTCCGCAAGTCGGACAGCGAGAGGGATGCCTTGGTGTCCGAAGTGCTACAACGATTCGAAGAACTACAGCTCAAGTACACGGAGAAGTGCGACGACTACAACAACGAAGTGGAATCTAGACGCATGTGGCAGAGCAAGGCTAAGACCACCGAGCTCGCCTTGATGGAGCAGAAGCAGGCTTCCGGCTCTAACAATTTCGCACTGGCGGTTATAGACGGAGACGGCGCTGTGGTATGCTTCGCCACCCCACCGCCACACTGAATCACTCTCATCACTGACTTCCCGCAGTTCCAGGACTACCTCCTCGCTCAGGGCAAAGAAGGCGGCGCTGATTGCGCCCACTACCTGTGAGTTCGTCGAGGCACCAAAACTCAAGGAGGCGCTCGCTAACCGACCCGCCTCCGCTTTCACAGGCACACCGAGCTGCGCAACCACCTTAAAGCCACCTATCCGGACAGCAACGTCGCCGATTGGAGCATCGTCGTGCACATCGTGCTTAACATGCAAGGCCTAGGCAACAAGCTGCAGCAGTGCGGCATTATCAACAACCCTAACGAGCTTGTTGCCTTTGGGCGTGCCTTCAGCCTTGCTCAACCGCTATTCAGCTTTATCGACGTGGGCGGCGGGAAGGAACGGGCCGACCACAAAGTGCGTGAGATGCTGCGCTTGTTTCTGCCCAACGCACAATGCAAGCATGTCTTCTTCGGACCGTGCCACGACAACGGCTATCTTCCGGTGCTGGAGCCGTACAGGCTGGATCAGGCCACCGCCGCCCGCCTCACCCTAATCGAGAGCTCACCGGCTGCGCCTGGCTTCCAGCAACTCGGTCTGCAGCGCATCCGCTGCCCCAAAGTCTTCCGGGCGGAGAACCTGCCAGCTAAGACCAACGGCACCACATCTTCATACCCGGCTACGAACGGCATGACGTCTCCATATCAAACCCCCTTGGCCGTCCGCACGCCTTCGGCCATGAACGTCAACACTGCTTCCTTTGTTCCGACAGGCCCAGTCAAGCACAGCTCGAGCCCAAGCCCAGCCCGGTCTGCCGAGTCCGGCGCCTCCAACACCTGGGCCGCGGTCGGGAAATCAGGTGCGACATCCAAGAACATCGACATCACCACCAAGAAGGTCCCGGCGAAGAGGTCCGTCCTGGTCAACGTCTACGATGAGCGTCTCGATACGGCGCTGCCGGAAAAGGACTCCAAGGCGTTCGCCCGCTTCAGCGACCGCGTGAAGGCGAACGGCAAGATGTGCAACAACTATCATCTCACGGGCAAGTGTGACTCGGGAGAGTACTGCGACTACCACCACGGCGAGCGTTTGACACCGGGCGAGCAGCTCGTCTTGAAGCATAAGGCGCGCTCGCTCTGCTGCTCGCAGAAGTCATCGTGTCGCGATGCTGGGTGTTTCCTGGGACATCACTGCAAGTACGGGAGTTCCTGTTACTTGGAGTGGTGCAGGTGCTCGGAGACGCATAGCAGGGATCTGGTGAGTACATCTACTCTGTCTCGTACAATTCCTGCACCATGCTGACCTACCACGCAGGAGCCGGCCAAGAAGGTCTACGCGGATGGCAGGGAGGAGTGGCTGTCCTCGTACTTGGAGAGATACCGCTCGCGTTAGTGATGCTGGAGGTCACCCCGGCGGAAGACATGGGAATGGCCATCGAGATGTGGTTACTGGGGAGGTCTTGTGTCTTCTTGTCAGGATTGTTTGAGGCTTACATCCTGTTCGTATATGCTAGGTATCATCAACGTTCCTCACACATCTTGCCTGTGTGGCCTTACTCGCAAGCACTTCTGAGACCTGGAGACCGGGTGGCACCCTTGAGGATGCTGCGGGTACTGGATGGCCTTCACTCTAGCATCCCTCTCGCAGCCTGGTATAATCTCCATGCCAGGCGGGGCCTTCGTCAGCGACTTGTACCCGTGATGAAGCTCAGAGTAAGCCGCTTTCGAGATGGGAACCCACTGCTTGGGCGATCGTCGAGGAAAGTGCTGGACGTAAGTGCACGGGCACATGGATAGTTGTTGCAGCCTGAGGCATTAGTATTCACCTCCGTCGACCAATCGTACCGCGTTCGCTTCGGACGAAGAAAGCGTCTTGATGGGCCGAGATCTCCACGACTCCGGGCCCGTGGACTTACTCAGTACACGCCCAGCGACACCAGAACAGCACGAGATGTCCAGATCCACCGCGTCGTGCCTTCCCAAGCTATGCTTTCGCAGAAGTATAAGTATGCGGTGCTCCGCCTGTAAGTTGAACTGCTCCTCTACTTCTACCTCCTGCACATCAAGTTTCCCACCATCACCACCCAAACCCCACACCTTGCCCCCATATACCACCCCAAATGGCCCCCCTCTCCATCCTCATCGTCGGCTGTGGCGTTGCCGGCACCCCCCTCGCCACCTTCCTCCTCTCCTCTCCCCAACCCTCGCAAGAAAAACCGCACATTACCGTCCTCGAGCGCGCCTCTACCTCCCGGCCCCAAGGCCAGAACGTCGATATCCGCGGCGCCGGCGTGACCATCATGCGCAAGCTGGGCATCGAGACCGCGGTGCGAAACGCGATCACGCATGAGGAGGGCGTGCAGTTCGTGGACGATTGGAACCGGGTCTGGGCGGAAAATCCGGCGGACAAGACGGGGAAGGTGCAGACGGGGACGAGCGACTTGGAGATTCTGAGGGGGCGGTTGGCCGACATTTGTTATTTGAGGAGTCGGGCTGTGAGTGAGGCGGTGAAGAGGGAAGGTGGGCGTGGAATTGAGTATATATTTAGTGATTACTTGGAGTCACTTGAGCAGGATGGCGATAAGGTTCACGTGCGACTGGCGAAGAGTGGTGAGCAGCGGAGCTTTGATCTCGTGGTTGGAGCGGATGGTTTGCAGAGCCGTACCCGCCGGATGGTCTGGGGAGAGGCAGGCGAGCAGAAAAGAGTCCAGCAGGTGGCGGGGATGTACGGGGCTTTCTTCAGCTTGCCGAAGACCTCGACCGACAGCCTCTGGAGACGGTGGTACTCCGCTCCCGGACGACGAGGCATCATGGTCCGGCCGAGTGATAGCCGGCAACCGGATCGGATGACGGCGTTTATGATGATCATGAGTGATTCAGATGAGAGATTGCGGAGTGCTGCGAGAGACGGGAGGAAAGGTACGGAAGTGCAGAAGAAGTTGTTTGCGGAATACTTTGAGGGACTGAAGTGGGAGTGCCCAAGGTTTGTGAGGGAGTTGCAGAAAGCGGATGACTTCTACTACGACATGGTAGCCCAGGTCAAGATGGAGAAATGGAGTAAAGGGAGAGTTGTGTTACTTGGCGATGCTGGGTAAGCCATAACCTGCTTCTGTGTCTGCCATCTTGAGTGTGGAGCTGACATGGATGCAAAGCTACTGCGCCTCCCCCATCTCCGGCATGGGCACCACCCTTGCCCTCAACGGCGCCTACAACCTCGCCGGCGCCCTAACACAGCACCCCGACAATTTGCCAGCGGCTCTCGCCTCCTACGAGACCAAAATGCGACCCATTGTCGACTTGGCACAAAAGCTTCCACTCGGTGGCCGGGCGCCTTATATCATGAACCTGGAGACTGCGTGGGGACTGTGGATCCGGAATGTGATTTTCTACTTTATGGCTTGGTCCGGGGTTGCGATGCTGTTGGCTAGGTTTGCTGGGCCGCCGGCGGATGCGGTACCGGTGGAGGAGTTTGGGTTCAAGCAATTGGAGGAGTGGCAGGATGAGGAGAAGGCGTAGAGGTTTCGGTGGCCAGAATGCTGGAGTTGCGGAGGAGTAGGGGTGAGCTGAACAAGTGGGTGAGCGCCACTCACTGCTGAGCACTCCGGACTCCTAGTGTCCGCAGACGTCATGCAATCACGAGAAAGCTTGTAAGGCTGATAGAAGCACTCGATTTCACTTGCGGCCTTTCTATCATCACTGAACGGGACAACATAATTGCCCGTCGTCAATTCGAGTAAGCAACGTCGCTGACATCAGATAGCTGGGACCTGCCCCATTGACGGCCATACTTGTATACTTAATCTGTCACATGTGATTGCTCAAGCTTCTACGCCCTCTTCGCTTTCCGCTCTCTGACTTCGTCAATCACCGACTCGATATCAACACCTACACTGTCACTACGTGGCCGGAACTCCCCCCAGATCTTGCCCTCCAGCTGCTTCTCTGCTATCCTCGAAAAACTCTGTCCGATCAAGCCAGCGCTGCACTGTCGTGTGGTTATCGACTCTGCCCGCGGTATTGGCCGTGCTGGCCGTGTGCTCGGCGAGCTTGGCGTCCGTCAACGACGAACGATCGTGGAGGCTTGGGGGAATGATGGAGGCGTCGGGATATTGTCCGTTCATACTACTGTACGCCGGAATACGGAAGTCGTTGGGTATGTTGCCGTTGCGACCGCTGGTTCGCTTTCTGGGGTTGAATTAGCCGCTGCTTTTCGAACAGAACAGGTCTGTGTGACCTACCGAAACGATGCAAACATGGCTGCAGTTCTCTGGACTCTGCTGTACGATTGGTTCGATGGTATGATGCACCTATCGAAGGCAGACTGTTCGGTGTGGGAAGACGCCGAAGTCGCAACGATGGACTTGAAGCAACACATATGGGCGTCGACTCGCGCAGTGCAGCAGTGGCTGTGTTTCCAACCTCGTCGACCATTCACCGAGCTATGGCTGATAGGGTGTTAGCAGTCACTGACACCGACCCCATCCGTGACAGGATTTACGAGTAAAGGCGTCGGGAGAGACATTTTTGGTCAAGGGTTGCAGTATGCCCGACACACACCGACGCCTCGATACTACTGCCCTTCAGCCCAAGACCATGTAGCTCGGCAAGGAGACGATGGGTTGGCTTTGACAAGGCTTCCGCCCAAACGTGAATCACCTGCCAAGCCGATTGTTAGCTGAACAATTCCGCCTTATACAAAGTGTGACTTCTCGACGAATGTCGTCGATGCAGAAAGGATATGGCCGATGTTGCGCCTCTGGACGTCTGACTAACACACGGGAGTAAACGGCAGCATTGGTTGTCCTGGACTTCACCTCTGAGTTCATGTAGGAGAGGGTTGCGACGACATGGACTCGGTCCACATTGCGTGCGGCATACCATCGATCAAATGTCATCCATGACTGTATTCATCGAGTGCGGGCAGCGATGATCCTCGTCCGACAGCATTTCGGAGTCTCGCTGGTGATACGGCACTTCGGCATACACAGCATACACTGGCGTTGGCTCCAACGTGTTCGCGTTCGGCTTATGCAGCAGCAGTTCAGCACGGCGTCAGCATGCTCATTTCGGCCCCAGGCGTGTCTGCTCATGGCATATAAAATGCTGTCACTCATCTGCCATCGACAACAACCTCCAGTTCACAACTTCACACACTTTCGCGACAGCCTATCATCATATACGCAAACCGCACTCTCCACCAGAAAACATGCGCTTCCTCCAAGCTGCCGGTACTACAGCGTACCTCTGCGCCATGCTCTCGTCCATCGCTGCCGTGTCCCTGACCGGCCGCAGCAGCCAAAGAGTCATCTGCGAACGTGAGTCCCATAATCCACACCAGCAGTCTGTCTCTCGGACGAAATTGTCTCACACAACGTGCCAGGCGCTTTCTCCCAATGCCTATGCGGACCGGACACGGATCTCACGAACAAAGTCTGCGTGAGCAAGTGCTCGTGCAATCTGCAAGGCGCTTTCAAGTGCGTGAGCTTTGGGGCGTGCACGGGGACGGATGTGCAAGATCATTGCGAGAATATCGGGAACTGCGAGTGTCAGCCTGACTAGGTGCGGTTGGGTGCAGCGGGACGGGCAGGCAGAGAAATGTACGGTGTCCATTAGCTTTGCCGGAACGGGAGGGAGGCCCGCGATGTCGAGGCTCGGGGAAGGGATGGCTTTGTGGTGTCGAGTCGGGAGGGTAGGGATGGAAATGTATCTGGTTCCTCGCTTACTAGAGCAAAGTCCAAAATTGCTTCGCCACCTTCCTCTTTGGAGAATGCTGTGCTGTTGCCAGAATGTACTCGCGTCTTTCTTGGCTTCGTGATGACTTAGAACAAGATGTGCCAAGCCTCGATCGCTCATAACACATTCGCCACGTCAATGCCGAGCAAACCGTCCGGCATTCCTGCCTTCTCACGCATATCAGAAGTACGCGGACTCGTTCTTGGCGTCAAGTCACCTTGCAATCCCGGGATTCTACTATCCTTCGGCCGCTCTGCTCCTCTCGCTGACATCCACCCTAAGCTCCTGAACCCCGCCCGCGAGGCTCAACTGGATCCCATCCGGGAGGTCGTCGTCGGTGCTGCCCCAAAGACTCCCACCTCACAAAACGCCGCGCCAGGGCCTCACCCCCCGCCTGTGCATCCGCATCCGCCATTGTCTCTCTAACAACATCCGCCCACGACGAGTACTCTGGTTCCGGGAGCTCCGCGGGACCGTTGTCCAGCCATCGTTGGATCCTAGCGCGCCAGTCGATTTCTCGGGGTAATTGAGTGTTGTGAAGGGCGAGGTTGGTTGCTGTAAAGGGCATGAGTCCGGGCATGAGGGGTGTTGAATCCAGGAGCTCGACTGGGTGAGTGCGAGTCGGGTTGTCATTGTTCTGGTTGGTAGTCGGATTATGAGACGGCGAGGAGGGCATGCTGTAGCTGCTAGAGAGGGTTTTGGGGTATTGTCAGGGTTTGCCGGTTGCTGGGATTGAGTTAGTGCAGGTTGGGTGTTCGGAAGTGGGAGCGTGTGGATAGACCGTGGTTCAGGGGCAGAGTGTAGGTCTACGTGCAGGGCATGCGGCGCCAAAGTGATCTTGTATGTCGATGAGGGGGTGATGTGTAATGCGAGGTTTGGACTGATCCTGCAAAGTATGCCGCGTCGAAGACGGGAGAGTGACTTGCTAAGCCCAAGAAGGTGGATGCATGCTGGACGTGGATCCCATAGTACAGTCGAACGTTGTGTGAGACATGTGCGTTCACGAGTCGCACCGCCACTTTGGTCTTGGTATGTCCTTGGGACAGTACTGCTTGTGTTGTAGTCGCTGGAATTTTCGTGGCATTGTTGTCTGAGACCGACGAGACCTGTACCCCGATCATCGTACGAATTTGTCTTGATCACCACAGAGCCTCAGCCGGTGAACCGTATGCCGCAATACACTATGAGACATCTCTCAGTCTGGCCGCCCTTGAGCTTTTGCAACGTCATCCAGCCACAGCTCTACTCTCGTGCGGAGAGAGACGTTCATAGCCGACCCGGCGCTCGCAGTGTGCAATGCGAGGTTGGCTGCTGTGAGTGGCAATCCCTCCTGAGTACTTGATGGCCCGGGCAGCGTTTTGTTGCCGTGTCGCGTGTCAGTAGCAACGTACTGGGTGGTATGGTTCGCTGGCACATTGCTGGCGTTTGTGTTGGGAAGGAGATCTGGGTGCTGGAGTCGCAGGAGTTTCCAATGTAAGGGGCCGGGCATGTTGTCGGTATCTGTACGTGGCTTCGGTTTGTCGCCAATCAATATTGATTTATCGCTTCTCGGCGGTATCGAAAGTCGAGGGTCGTAGTATTGAGGCACAAGTGCATGCAATATATGCCAAGTGTGGCCGCAGAGCCGGGTTGCAAGGATAGCGTCACGGTGCACAGATGGATCGAGGCACTCGGTAATCAGTAAGGTATTGCGAGCGAGGTATGTTGACCATCCCGACCACTTCAGTGACGGGCGCAAAGCAAATAATACTTCTGCTGAGATTTGCTGCATGCACTGCCGACTTCGTGCTCCTCAATTACGCATCCCCAGCCGAGAAGTCCAGGCATTTTTGCGAAGCCATCGTGTCCCAAGTCCAGGTTTATTTGGCAGGCCGGTACAGCGCCGGATGGAATGAAATTAACAGTGGTAGCTGCGAATGGTAAGCCAACATCAACAAAGGATGGTCTTGTCCGGATGTAGCAAGTCGGCTTTGTTGGTTATTGTACCGGACATGGCGAGCTACAGCGCCGCGAGAGCAGTCGAACATCCTTCGTTCAACACCAGCCCTTCATATCACAGCCCTCTGGCCCTCCTCGACCCTCAGCTAGGCGCGACGTGGATACAGGCTTGAGCCATGGCAAGCAATGCCAGCCTCGTCCTCACCATAGTCAATGTAGCTTTGACTTGCCTCATAACATTCACACCCTTCTTGTCCCTGCTGGCTTTCCACCGTATTTGGCAAGAGGTGCAGAACCTACAGTACCTCATCACACAACTAAAGACCACCAACCGGGAAAAGGAGTCGGAAACTCAGAGGGTCATCGCGCGGGCCAGTTCGATGGCCGGTGGTCCTCCCATATCGTGGCCCATACCGGCCGACAGTACACAGCTGGTATCAACGCCTGTGCCCAGGGCCCTACCACGGTATCCCGAGGTGGATCCAAGAGATGCACTGAGGGGATATGAGATGGTGAGACAGAGCAGTCCGATGTCCTTTGTCTGAACCCAAGTCTCTCCCCCGGGGTTGTTGCGTCCGCCGGCGGGTTCTCTCGAAAATCTGTGGGCAGGAGGTGAGGCGAGTGAATGGGAAAAGGGAGAGTGAGGTGCCGCACCGCCCACTAACCCGGCAAGATCCGCGATCCGAGGTGTATCCGCCTCCACGCCAAGACTTTGCTCGAAATCGCCGCCCACCGACCGCGCATCCCACAGCGACTTTGCGACTGCAGCCCAGTGCTCGACATCACCACTTCAACTTCCCACGCACGGAGTCAAATATCTCAACAGGTAAGCAGGACGCCGGGAATGATACTGTACACCTACGACAATGCGAAGTCCTATCCTGTCTGCCACCCGCACCGGACGGCTGTTGCTCCACATGAAAGACCGAGGAAGAGGGTCAGGGGACGGTGGAAGAGGATGATGGGGCATGGAGGTGGATCTGGGGACCTTGTAAAATAAACAATTGATCGGCCAAGTAACGGATTGGCTGAGCGGAGACTGAGTGGTAGATGGGGAAGGGGGAAGACAGACCGAGCGGGCAGCAGCGGCGGCAGCAAGGACAGGATATCACTACATCGACTCCTCTCACGAAACCCAGCCTGAGAAACAGTGCAACTCGCCAACGTACTCATGCTAACCCGCTCTCTGCAGTCGCACGGCCAACACATCACACATCCACCGCAATCATGGCCACTCCCGCCCCCGCCGGCGGTGTCTCCGGCACCAACATCTCCAAGCGCCGCAAGTTCGTCGCCGACGGTGTCTTCTACGCCGAGCTCAACGAGTTCTTCCAGCGCGAGCTCGCCGAGGAGGGCTATTCTGGTGTGGAGGTCCGCGTTACTCCCACGGTCACGGACATCATCATTCGCGCTACGCACACGCAGGAGGTTCTGGGAGAGCAGGGACGTCGCATCCGGGAATTGACGAGCCTCATCACCCACCGCTTCCGCTTCCCACCGGATTCTGTCTCCCTCTACGCCGCCAAGGTGCAATCGCGCGGTCTGTCCGCCGTCGCGCAGTGCGAGAGCTTGAGGTACAAGCTGCTCAACGGGCTGGCTGTCAGGAGAGCGTGCTATGGTGTCCTTCGGTAGGTGTCAGCACCTCACTTGAGGGAATTTTCACTGCTGATTGATGTATGTCAGCTTTATTATGGAGTCCGGCGCCAAGGGCTGCGAAGTCGTCGTCTCCGGCAAACTGCGCGCCGCCCGCGCCAAGAGCATGAAGTTCACCGACGGCTTCATGATCCACTCCGGTCAACCCGCCAAAGACTTCATCGACCATGCTACCCGCCACGTTCTGCTCCGCCAGGGTGTGCTCGGTATCAAGGTCAAGATCATGAGGGCCAGCAGCGCACCAGGTACGTTCCCTCCCTGGCGTAAAGAGTGAGATACGGCACTGCTCTTGATGCTGACTTCCCGTGTGTTTGTACAGGCGACCCAGCAGGCGAGAAGTCCGGCGGCAAGGGTCTTCCCGACAGCGTCACAGTCATCGAGCCCAAGGAGGAGTCCGCGCCGGTTCAGCCGAACTCGACGGACTATGGCGCGAAGGCGGCACAGGCACAGGCTTACCAGCAGCAGCAAGCAGAGCAGAGGGCGGGCGAGGGTGAAGGAGGTACTGGTGGAGAAGGCGAGAGTGAGCAGCCTGGCGGTGGCGAGGGGCAAGGCGAGTACTAGACTTCCACTCGATGCCTCACCGCATTAGTGTGCCTTTAGCGCGGTTTCGACGAGTGAAATCTGAGCGCATTGCTACGTTCTTTAGCGGAAGGGAGGGCTCTCCCGCGCCACGTGCGGAGTAGCGGGTTCGTCCTGCTAAGACTCTGTAGTCCAGCGATCAAGAAGGTATCCAAGCCTGTTTTGCCTCCCTGGCCCGCGTTCTCCATTTCCGCACGAGATCAATGGTAACGTAGTGGATGAGATTCCATGTCCGGTCCGCGGTCTACGAGGGATAAGTGTAAGGTACTCTGTGATCCAGCGGATGGTGATTGTTTACTGTTGAACGACTACCTTCCTAATCCGGGATGGCGACCTTTTCCTCAGACAACAGCATCCCGATTGCGAGTTCTCGTCGCATATTCCTCCATCTCACAACCATCGCAAGATGGACATTTTGCACGACAAAGAAGGCCTGCCCCGCTACACGCCGGTAGACGAGCATGTTGTCGTCCGCCACCGCCGCCGCAATAGGCGCCGCTTCGTGAAGCTGCTGGTGCTGTCGCTGCTCGGGTACGTTGTCTATCAGCACTGGACTTCCGGTGACAACCGTACGATTGCAAGTCAACATGCTTCGACATTATCTGTAGAGCGTCTACAAGCCGACCACGCCCACTGCTCGAAGTTGCGATCCGTACCGAAAGACCCGAGCGGACCTCGAGAGCGCAATGCGCGCTTTCTGGATGGGCAGAAGGCTGTGCTTGTCCACAATGCTACAGTATGGACTGGCGAGCCTGCAGCCGGCACCAGTGCAGAGGATGCGCATGCTGGGAAAGGCTACAGCTGGATCCAAGCCGACGTGCTGCTAGAGCATGGCCTCATCAAGCAGGTCGGAAATGACATCTCAGCCATGAAATTACCCGCTGACTGCGAAGTATGGAACGCTCATGGTCGACTCCTGACAGCCGGGATTGTGGACGTGCACTCACACGCCGGCGACGACCCCTTACCGGATCTCCGAGGCAGCTCAGACGACAACGAGCTCTCGAACGATATCACGCCTTACGTCCGCTCCATCGACGGCATCAACCCGCTGGACCCGCAAATTCAAGTCATCAAGTCCGGCGGCGTCACTACCTCCCTGATTCTCCCGGGCAGTGGCAACAACATCGGCGGCGAAGCCTATGTCCTCAAGCACGCGGTAGGCAAAGGCAATGGTCGGAGCGAGCTGAGCGCTGAGAGTATGCTCGCGGACCCGGACCACAACTGGCGGTACATGAAGATGGCTTGTGGCGAGAACGCAAAACGTGTGTATGGTCGGGTGGGCAGGGACTTTGGCCCTTTCAGTAGACTGGGCGAGGCGTGGTACTTCCGGCATGCTTTTGAGCAGGCAAGTACTCTCATTAAAGCCCAAGACGATTGGTGCGAGGCCGCGGATCGCTACGGTGCCACGACTCTGGGTAGCTACCTGCCTCTGGACCTCCAATGGGAGAGTCTAGGCGCTGTGCTCCGCGGTCAGGTACATGTCAACACGCACTGCTACACCGTTCCCGACCTTGAGGCCTTTGTGCGACATACCAATGAGTTCAGCTTCCCCGTCCGCGCTTTTCATCATGCACACCAAACGTACCTTGTGCCAGAGATCCTAAAACGGGCGTACGGCAACCACACTCCGGCTGCTGCGCTTTTTGCAGATAACATGTACTATAAAGCGGAAGCATACGTGGCTTCCGAACAAGCCGGGAAGATTCTGTACGAGAATGGGATCACGCCAGTCTATGTGAGCGATAACCCGGTGCTGAACGCTCAGCACGTGGTCTTCGAGGCGGCGAAAGCCTACCGCAACGGGCTGCCATATCATGTGGCGCTGGCAGGGGTCACGAGTGCTTCGGCGGGCTTGCTGGGTCTCGGGGAGAGGATAGGGAAGGTCAAGGCCGGGTTTGATGCCGATGTTGTGGTTTGGGATTCTGATCCGTTGAGTGTGGGTGCTACGCCAGTGCAGGTGTGGATTGATGGCGTGCCGCAGTTTGAGGACCCGGTGGAGCTGGAGAAGCCTGTTGCGAAGCCGTTGGAGCTGGATATTGCGCTGCAAGATACCAAGGATACGTTGACGGGAGTCAAGGATGTGATATTTGCCGGCGTCTGGAGGGTGATGTTGCCGGAGCATGAAAACACACTGGCGGACGAGGCGGGTTGGGTTGTGGTCCGTAACGGCACGATCACATGCGTCGACTCCTGCACCGATGCGATTGCCACGGCTCAGCACGAAGGCGTACCAGTTATCCACCTCAACAACGGCCACATCGTCTCGCCCTTCACAGCCATCGGGTCCTCCCTAGGCTTGGTTGAGATTGCCGGCGAAGCAGATACTCAAGATGGCTCGAACGACGCCTCGACCTTCTCCCGCGCCGCCGACGGGCTGATGTTCGACACAAAGGGCCTCAAAGCCGCGTACCGGCATGGCGTCACCCGGGCGATTACGGCGCCAGCGCACAAAGGCGGCGGGCACCAGGGTGTCTCGGTTGGGTTCCGCATAGGGGCGAAGCATGGATTGGAAGACGGAGCAGTATGGCGGAAAGAGGTCGCTGTGCATTATACATTCACGCTGGCGGCGAAGGAGGACGGCAAAACCCTCAGTTTGAGTAGTGCGGTCAACGAGTTGAGGAAGAAGATGATGAAAGCTGTCCAGGCTAACGAGACTGCCGAGATGGTGTCTTTGGAAGAGAAGAAGCTGCGAGCCGTGGTGAACGGCAGCATGCCTCTGATTCTGACCGCCCACAGCGCGGACACCATCGCCTCCCTCCTCCGCCTGAAGGTAGAAGTGGAAACGGCCAGCTCGTACTCTCTTCGCCTCATCATATACGGCGGTGCCGAGTCCCACCTCCTCGCCCCCGAACTAGCCGCTAGCAATACCAGCGTGATCCTCGCGCCTTTGCTGCCCTATAGCGTAACATGGGACCAACGGCGCTCATTGACCGGCGCACCAATCACGAACGGGACGGCGGTTGATATCCTGCATGCTGCGGGGGTGAAAGTGGGCATCAGCACTTCCGAGGACTGGGAAATCCGCGACCTGGATCTGTTAGCAGGTATCGCCCATACCAACAGCGGAGGCAAGATCAGCGAGGCGGAAGCACTGAAAATGGTCTCTTCCAATATCTACGAGATGCTTGGCCTTTCAGCAAAGGAGGTAGATCGCCGAGATGAGTTTGTGGTGTATGAGAGCAACCCACTGCACATCGACAGTCGGGTCCGCGCGGTCGCCGACGGGAGAGGGATGGTCAATGCATGGATTTAAATGCTCGTTATGTATTGCAGTGCCCGCCCGGTGTATGCCCGCTTGAACTAGTCAAGGGACCGCGCATCGAGCGTAGAGAGGCGATGGTGATTCGTAAACCTAGGGCCCCTTCACGACCCATAATCTGCGCCGCTCACTCCATATTCACGCCGCCCGCTCAGTCTTCGCCAAGATCCCTCTGATCGTACTCATTCTCCGCGTCCCTTGGCCCGTGTTGCTTGAAGAACTTGACGTAATCGTCCATGCTCTGTACCGCCCACTCAGTCGGCACAGTCAACGGCGCAAACGGCACCCCCCTCTCCTCGAAGTCTTGCAGCCGTTTCCGGGTCGGCTCTCGCTTCTTGTTGACGCTGTACACGCTTATCCGATGCGCTGAGCTGGTGACGTGCAAGCCCCAATTCCACGCTGCTCGTACATTCAAGGGCTGAGTGTTGAGCGAGTTGTCCCAGCAGCGACACACGATCTCGACCCAGCCTTCGACGTCGCAGGGGAGGTCAATCTCCCAAGTGCGCCAGGCGAACCTCCTCTTGTGCGAGAGAGCCTCCTGCGGCACTGCGTACCAGCTGAAGCCACCGTCTGCTGATAGTTCGACTCGCTCGGGCCAGCGCCCTCCGCCTGAGTAGGCCCAGCCTTTGCAGTGGATGGAGCCGTTGTGGATGACGATTTGTTTGGTCCAGGGCGACATGATGGCCGAGCTGACGGGCATCTCCTGGATCTGGATTCCGGAGGTCATGAGTTGGTTGTGCTTGCCGACTTGTTGGTTGAAGTAGAGATACTCTTGGGACTGCACGGGCGCCAGAGATGGCATGTCGATGGCTTTGATGCGGTACAGCCATTTGACGCTGCGGGCGCCGATGTAGCCCATGACCACAACTCGGAGCGGAAAACCGTGGATTTTGGGCAGAGGCTCGCCATTCATCTCCCAGGCGAGCATGACTTCGTTCGCTTTGACCTTTGACCAGGGGACGCTAACGAGGTAGTTCATGACGTTGTTTTTCTTGAAGTACGTGTCTGCGCCATAGAATTCGAGGTGCTTGCCATCGCCGACGAGGCCGCCGCACGCTTTGATGACTTTCTTGAGGCTTATACCAACGTAGTTGGCGGTGCCAATGGCGCCTGAGATCAGTCAGCAAGGCCTTGAGCTAGTCTTTCGGGGCCCGCTCACCTTCAGCCCATGGCGCGTTGATCATCTCGTCTCCTTCTCCGGCATAGAGATTGATCTGCTCGATGCGTCGTGTGCCGGAGCACTGAATGGTGACCATCTTCTCCATCCGTGGGAATCTCGACTCGTCCATGAGGTCGTCCAGCGTAAATGTCTGCGGGTTCTTCACTAGGCCGTCCAGCTGGAGACTGTACTCGTCCTTCGCAATATCCGGGATACCGCCATGATTGCGGACGAAGTGCAGTGGGTTTGGTGTGACCTCTGCAGCTGTCACCAATCGTTTGGGCGGCTCACCTTCGCGCGGGCCATCAGTTGAGCTCACCGCATGTGCCGTTAGACGAGCTCACCGTTGTAAGGAAACTGCAGGAGATGCAGCATGTCCTTATGTTTCTCCTTCAGCACGACGTCCCAAGAGATCTGCGGGACCTTTGTCATCGGTCCGCCGAGAGCGTAATGCCACTGCTTCCAGCGCACACCCTCCAGGACTGGGTTCTGGCCTGGTATGGGCCCCATCTGGAATTCCGGAGGGGGCGGGAACTGATACCAATTGTCAGTCTGCGTTTTCGGTCAGACTGCCGAGCTAGCGTACACTCTGGGACTCCAGGATCTTGTGGGCGGCAGCCTTCTTATCGGGATACGCTTCCCATTCGACGTAGCCTTCCCAACCTTCGCGTTCCTCCTTGAAGAGCTTGTTGCGATCACCGACGGAGTCGATCGCGGCCTCGTCCTTGAAGGGTTCGTACTCCATCGGCTTGACATATCGCGGTTCCGAGGCGGACTGGTCCAGGATGGGCAGACTCGCACCCAGTAGGCCTTGTTCGATCTTCCATTCGTCGGGACGGTTGGGGAGTTCAGCTTGCTGCTGGCGGCCTAGCGAGGTGGTGTCCGACTTCTCGGCGGGCGCCATGCTTGTCGGTGATTTCTACACCAAGTGGTGTCTGAGAAGTGGGTGGCGAATGGACAGGTCACAACGTCTTTATCTTGCACACGGATGTTTCAGCCAGCGGGTTACGGATGGAGTGCGGCAGGTCGCGGCAGATGCCCATGGGTGCGAAGAAGGAGGTGCCGAGCTGGTGATTAGCGAGGTTCAGGATGCTGATTCAGCGGGTGGTGGTGGTGGCATGGGCATGGCTGTCATGGAAGCACCGATGTGCCTTGATCCTTGACCCTTGATCCTTGATACCCGATGCTTTCTGCTTGGTGACAGGTGAAGTCGTCACGACTGCAACGGTGCCTGCCTTTAGCGCCATGCCGATAGAGTGCGTATCCACCATCACTGCCGGTAGATCCTGTTTGGCGGTCTACACGTGGAGTCCAGATGCCGCCCTCACGCCGCTTTTGCTCGCCGCCTGGACAAGCCGGTGATGCCACGGCCGGGGGAGGTCATGATAAGGCCATGAAGTCCGCAGCTCCTCCGTCCTTCCCGTATGGTCGCGTTCTGGCAAAACCTGCAGATGCGCACATCACCCCGCAGAGAACCTAAGCGCATTTTTCGATGACCCACATGTGCAGAGAAGATTGCGTCCGATACGGCGGCTTCCTGGATCTCGCACACAGCGAGGTCTGACCTCTAACGGCAGAAACCTCAATGCCAACCAGTCGAACGCCAGGGCGTATGTCGCTGGCAATGCCTGTTGAACAAACATGTAGCCTGCAATTGAGACTACAGCGAGCGCGGATGAGATGGCCAGGCAACCAGCGAGGTGTCTGCATCACCTTTTCGAGAACATATAGCACGGTGGACCCGCATGGTTCGATGAAGTGAAGAGACTTCGACGACAACACAAGAAGAAAAGGGTGGCAACAGGATTCAACCCCCTGTCGGACACGGTCTTGGCGCTTACTGCCTCTGGCGGCAACAACAACAACAGCAAAAGGTAGCTGGAAACCCTCTTTCTTCAAAGACCTAGTCGTACTCTAGCATCCCACAGAACCACAGCGTGACCACTGCGAGTACAGCCGTCCACAACCCACTCACACCATGGCCCACGCAGTCACTCTCTGGCCTTTCCTGCTGTTCGGCGTCATCGAGCCAGCGCTCCTGTAAGCTCACACGCTCGTGCGGACAAGACGCCAATCACTCACAAGCCCAGCATCTGGGCCTATGCCATTCTACTCCAAGACCCGAAGAGTTACTACCTCGGCCAAGTGCCACATAGCATCCTGGCCGACGCGAGCTTCAAGCCCCAAGCCGAGCTCGTGGTTCTGCTGCTGGGAAATGTGTACTTACTGTTGGCCTTGCTCGCGGTCGTCTGTATCTGGACGTCGCACAGAAGGGTGGCGATCTTCTACCTACTGGCGGTCGCGGTGGCGGACTTGGGACATATCTATGCGATCTATCGTGTCTGGGGTGAAACATTCTGGGATCTCAATCAGTGGAACGACATGATGTGGGGCAATGTGGGTGTGAGCGCGTTCCTGCATGTCAATCGCTTGGCTACTGTGCTTGGGTTGTTTGGTAGGGGCCGTAAGTAGACGGCGTGGAGGAGAGGCGGGCTTCCAAGTAAGCGGGAGACTATCGATCATTACAGGTACTTCCGCCGAAATGCTTGAGGTCCGGGTTTGGTAGCAATCCTGCGAGATATGCCGTTGTTTCTGATTTCGGCTAATAGCATGAGTTCACACACGGCACCCATGCGTATGGGAAGTTGACCGTCCGAAAGCACACTCAAGCTTCCTGGAAGTTTACTCCAAAGCGCTGCAGATCCAGCCACTGATGCTCCTCGGCTGCGGAACGGCTGATGCTTCGTCGTCTCATCGCTGATGCGTAGTATCAGTGTGCTCACAGTCGCCTTTCTCGGTGAAGAACGGCAGGCTCGGGCCTATCAACTCCCATCGGTATCCGGGGGCTGAGCTCCGGCGGAAATCTCAAGAGGCTCGAGTCTGTCATTCCTCCTACCGCCGCGTTGAGCACAGGGGGAACTTCCTGGGTCGATTGGCGGCCCTCCGTTTTCAAACATGGTAGAACAGATATGGACGTGTGGGGTCAACGAAACGAAGTGTGGCCGCTGGAAAGGAAAGCATAGTCGGACGCTCGCTGACTAAGATGTTCCTGCCTAAGGCCATCAAATACACATCCATGTACCGCGACCTTCGAAGCGAGCTTCAAGGTCGAGACTCGATGCACCACTACTACCGTTGTCGAACAGCGAGTCTGGCCCAAAGGCGCGAGGCAAACGCCAGCCTGACATGCGCACTTTGCCGTTTTGCCTTGTGCCCCCATCCCGCAACCGGTCACTACTACTGCTTGAGACTCCCTCAGGCCATCAGGCTTAAGGTCAGCCTTGTCTGGTGAGCCAGTGACTCGGCCGCCTTTATTACCATGGACGAGCACGAGCTTCGTCGCAAGCGCCTGCGCGTCTTTGCACCCTCACACTCGAGTGATCACTTACCCCCTAGCTGGGACGACGGCGACCAGAGCGACTCGCGGTCCACTCGCCATACCGCACTCGCGCCGCAGGACAGCTATAGCCACTTCCCGTACACCCCCGTCCCCCCGCCATCGCCAACAGCTATGGCGCGTGGGGTTTCAACCCGTTTCGGTGCTTTGAACGACTCATTCTCCTCGAAGCTCTGTGTTCCAACTGCAAAAGGAAAGCGCATCGAAGCTGTCGATCTGACCACTGGGTCGGCCTTCTCAGAGAAGTCGGCCAGCTCTGTAGACGACGACGGAGAACTTGCACGGCGATTACAGGCACAGTACGACGCCGAGAGCTCGGATGGACAACAGTACTCCATCTCAGGCGCTTCCCCGGATTCCATTTCTCGAGTTGCCGTGCAGGCTACAGAAGCCACGAACGATGACGAAAGGATTGCCCGTGAGCTCCAAGCTGAGCTGAATGGAACAAACGACGAGACCGGCCCTCAAAGTAATGCCTACGATCATCAAGCTATTGAAGAGGACGAACGAGTTGCTCGTGAACTCCAAGCTGTGCTGACTGGAGCAAGCTCTGCGTCCGCGAGTTACTCAAATTCCTACCAGACCAACGGTGGCTACGAGGTTGACACTCACCATAGCGTTGTCGGCGGAAATGGAGGCGACGCGGCCTATGCTCGTCAGCTGCAAGCTCAGTACGAGGAAGAGCGCAGTCCAGCAAGTGCCCCATTAGCGGAGGCTTCAGCAGCCCAAGAGCCGCATGATGTAGTGCGGACGGTGGATCCGCTTGCCCGCCGCAGCCATCTACTAAGATTTGCTGAGGCTGTGAGGTACACTGCGTGTGCCGCCTGTGGCAAGCCATCTCTGTCTTCCGAGAAGGATCTGCATCAAACTTCAAGCAATGGTTCGACAAGGCCGGGAACGGGAAGTCCGTTGCAAACGTCAATTCGGCGCTCCGCTGTAGCAGGCCATTCTGTTCTGCCGAGACGTGCTTGGGATGCGGCATGCTATCGAAAGGCAGAGACACAGGGTGTTCAGTCGCGTTGAACGATGGCTCTACGCTCACATGGTGTTGCACTCGCGGCAGGATGGTCCTCATATGGATCCTGGTGTGCGGATATGACAGGCCGAGGACGACGGGACGACGACGAGACACTTACTTCACGAAGCCAAGAAACTCTCCCACAAAGGCTTCTAATGGTGCTGGTGTTGGCTACGACTCGGGACGTAATTATCATTCAGCCCTGAAAAAGGCGAAGGCGGTCAGTCATGGCAAGTATGGGACGCACGCACCCCCCGGCAGTTGCGCACAGCCCGTTGAGGCTTCGGCTTCGTCGGAAGCAGCAGACGACGAGATTACGACACGCCTCATGGCGAGTCTTGATGTCCTGCTTCCTTCGCTGGTAGCCGAGAGTGTGCAAGACTTCGACCTAGAGCCCCCAGTCGTACTTGTGGCGGTACTCACCCAGAGTAATATATTGGGAACGATTGCCGCGCTCCTCCGCAACGACTCTCTCGAAGACGCCACCAAAAGGATGCGCTTGTACAAGAGTACGCTAAACGTGGTCACCAAGCTGGGCAGCCACCACGCTACAGCAGGACCGGCCATTCATCACACACGACAAGTACAGGATGGCGGGTCGGGCATACTCCGTCTCTCGTTTACATCCTCCTCCGCCAAAGACGAAGATGCCAAGTTCGAGGAGGCCCAGTCGCTCGCATCTTGCCTCCGCAACTTCGACAAGCAAAGCAAGAACATGCTTCTCAATGCCAAAGCTCACCCGCAAGCCTTCGCAGGCCCGGATACCGAGCAGATGCTGACTTTGTGCCGTGGAGTCTCTGAATTGGCCGACTTCCTTCTCGCGAACGCAGCAGCAGCACCGGCAGCAGCAGCAGCACCTGGCGGTCCGGGTCAAACGACTCCCTGCGCGAGAGACGACTGGCAGTTTGACCTGGCAGTCCTCGAACTTCCAGATGACGATACCATGAGCCGGCATTCTTATGGTCACCTCGCTGCGAGCGCATACAACCTCGCACCCGGGCGGATGAAAAGCCTGTCCCTCCAGCTCTCCAACCTGACGACCAGTCTCCCACCAGGTATCTTCGTACGCCATTGCGCGTCGAGGCTGGACGTCATGAAGATTCTCATTGTTGGACCCAAAGGTACACCTTACGAGAACGGGCTCTTTGAGTTTGATTTGTTCTGCCCATCGACTTTCCCGAACTCCCCTCCGAATATGCTCTTCCGTACCACTGGTGGTGGGAGGGTCCGCTTCAACCCCAACCTATACAATTGCGGCAAAGGTATGTTCATGCGAGTTGAAGCATGACTCCCCGCGACTAACGACCCCGGAACAGTATGCCTCTCCTTGCTTGGGACTTGGGCGGGCGAGGCGTGGTCGCCAGGGAAGTCTACCATCCTGCAGGTCCTCGTCTCCATCCAGGCGATGATCTTCTGCGATGAGCCATGGTACAACGAGCCGGGTAGGGGGACTAACCACAGCGCTTCTATGGACTACAACCGGGAGCTGCAGGGCTATACGGTGCGGCATGCGATGCTGGACTGGTTGAAGCCCGAACCGGATCCGGTGTGGGGCGACATTGTCGAGCGGCACTTTGCTAACAATGCTACGGCTATCGAACGGATGGTGGTTGGGTGGGGTATAGACCACGCGACTCTGACGCAGCTGAGCTATGCAATGGGGGGCCTTGGTAGGCGCGGAAGACACCTATAGGGATGCTGCCGGTCGTTTCCGTCGCAGCGAATTATTTTACGCTGCGGTATCGCGCGATAGGCCTTCCAACAAGCGTACAGATCTCAAAGACCTACATAGGCTCTATTAAATTGGGCGCCTCTCTGTGGCGACGACTTTTCGGCTAGCTCGTGTAGTCGCCTGCACATGTACAGTCCCGTTCATCCCAATCGAGACGCTCGCGGCAACTTGCACTGTTACTGACTCTTGCTCGTACAGGCTCTACCATAGTGGTAGCGTATTGTATGAGGCGCTGGAGATCTCAGAATCGTGTTCAGCTTACATGTCGTATTTATGCAGTAGTGCCATGTACTGAGTACCAATGAACTAAACCCTCCCTAAAACTGCCGTCTTGCTCCGTTTCGGGCTGCTCGAGCAGCTTCAGAGGTACACAAAAGCCATGCCGGACAAACCGCAGCAAAAGGCCACCCCAGCCTGCAGTGCGTAACGTGCAGCCAGACCTCGTCCCCGGCTTCGATACCACCATAGCCGTGAGCTCCCTGACTATCACTGAAGTCCATGTACATGAGATCATCCGCAGTCGAGGCATGCGGGCACAATCTGAGAGCCAGACATCGCAAATTCCCACGTATCACCCAAGCTTGGTCGGTGAATTTGCCTGCTTCAACAGCGCGCCGAAGGAATCTTAATATCCGTACGCACTGTAATTGTTCGAACAGCCGTGTCCCTGTGGCCAAAATCGAATTCGAGCCATGCGCACGGAGTAAAAGGCGGAGGCTCTGTTGAGGAGATGCTCAAATGCGGTGTACGGTCTGCTTGATCTGAGTGCCAGCAGTCATATTGCTCGATCATGCTGCGCGTGCTTCCGGGGTCATTTTGCGTTTTGCAATCGAACTCCGTCTTGATCTCGACCAAGTTCATTGTGTTGTGAGCACAGATCACGAGCTGTCTCTCAGACATCAAGCAGCATCGCTGGACCGCGGACGGCGCTAACTGCGCTTTCGAGAACATGGTGGTGGGGTGGATGTCACAGCATATCCCGCAGGCTCGGCGATTCGTGAATGTGCCTCCAGACTCTCTGGCCTTGGTCTTGTCGTAGAGGTCCCGCGCCATAGCTCCCAGGAATCCATCGCAGGCGCTGTCGTCAAGATCTCGTGCGCAAACTGATGAGATGTTGTAATACCTCCTGCTTGTCGACTGGAGGCTTAGCCGATCGTTGCTGTCTACATGGTTTAAGACCATGTCAAGCAACTCATCCGGCAGAGCAAGGAGAGGAACGTCGGAATTGTGAGTGGTAGCCGCGCATTCGTAGTAAGGCAGAAGAGCTCGTGGCTCGTCCAGCAAGGCAGAACGCTTCTCGTCGAAGGTTGCGGCTGCGCCACCGTCGGTTTGTTTGGCTCGTAGTCGCAACCGTTTGGCCCAACTGTCTCGGGATAGAGCTCGACCAAGCCAAGCGACCGCTGAGCCCCATCTTGAGGGCCTCGTGCCTTCCTTCCTGGGTGGCGGCGAAGGGAAGCCCGCTCCCGGTCGCGACTGGTAGGTTCGCGGGAAGAGGACCTTGAGAACTAGCAGGTCTACGGCAAGCGTCGCCATAGCTTTGCGGTATCTGGGTCGATCTAGTCGTAGATGCAAGCTGGACAGGACAGGTAGGGTTCCAAATGGTGTGAAAAGGGAGACAATGCCCTGGTTATATAGTGAGAGGGGTGCACAGATAGTAAGTTCAACAACCAATTTGGGTGGTAAGCCGAAATGCTTGAGATATCGGCCGTGGTATTGAAGTGGGTGAGGCGGCTGACCTACACATCTACGGTTCTTCGTACTCTTAGACTCGAACTCAGTATCGTAGACGAGTACTCTGCAGCCTCTCTCTGGGCAAGCGTCTGTCAGCCGCACTCAGTACAGACCTCTTGCACCAGGAGGCGCGGCGGTCGAGCTGCCCTTTCTGCTTGACGGGACGGACGGTGTTTCCATGGAAGGCGCAGAGGACGTGCTCTGGGCACACCTACCCTCGCTAGAAGTCAAGGTAGGTAGTCGCTGCCCGAAGGATAGACAGGAGTCAATGTCTTCCGTTCTGCGAGCCTTCATGTTCTGCGTGCTCACAGATCGAGAATCGGCGGGCTGCCATGCCGTCCGGGGTTGGAAGACCCCTCTCCGCCCAAGGGGCCTCGTTGCCGACCCTCGGCAGCGAGATGATGCCAAGGAGATCAGGAGGTTGCGGGGCGAGATCGCGCGGCAGCGATTCCGCCATGACCATTTCCTCCACCTCCAACCACCACCACCATCACTACCACAACTACCACAACAACCGCAAGAGCCCGCGCCCGCCCTGGACCAGAGCACAGCAACAGGCCTGGAAAATGTCTCCCCGACCCGTTCTCGCCGACGTATCGCCCAATCTCCAGCCAGAACCCCATAATGCACACGCGCTCAAGGGCAACAACAAGCACACGGCCGTCGTTCCCAGCCCGCTCAAGCGGAGCTTCACGGCCATGGCGGGCGAACAGGCTGACGGGAGGGGTTTCACGTACCTCAAGCGGAGAAGACTGAGCGGGGAGGAGACATTGAGTCAGGTGGTGGAGGAGGAGGCGCGTGGGAATGACCGCAGAGCTTCCGTGACGCGGTCGGTGTTTGGCAGTATGGGCTCGCCGGAAAGGGAAGCTACGCGCTCAAGACCGACTACAGCGCGTCACCCGCCAGAGACCATCGTAGGCTTATCATACCCTCTCGTCGCCTGGTGATGGTCATGCTGACTGACATGCGTACAGGAAGCGCACACCACCCAACCCGTGCCTTGCGAACCCTCCCCTACCGAACCCAATACGCCTTCCGATCCTGGCGACGACGAGGACGCGCCCCGCAATGATCGCGAATCCGATGAGACGGAGCGCAAGTCCTTCTCTCTCATAAATTACGACCCTTCCTCGCAAGCCCAAGCTGCTGGACAGAGCGCTCAGCTCGTGCTGAAACGTACTTCTCGCGCGGAGATGCTGAAGCTGAGACTGAGAGTCGCCATGTACAAAGTCCGAACGAACCAGGTCGGAGTTTCGTTCACGGACCTGCGTATTCATCCCAAGCATCAAACCTCTGGAGCTGGCAGCTATCGGGGTGACGCCCTTGAGAAGGCCACGAGCGAAGCAGTCGAAGAAGCTGTGGCGGAACTGCGGCGAGAAGCTCAAGCTCTCCTCCTTCGCCCGGACACGAGCTTTCGGCCGAGACCGAAATTACTTCCGGCACCTGTGCTGCTGCCGACGGCGTACAGTAGCCGCTTCGTCTACGAGCCTTTGCTTCCGAGCTCGCCGCCGGCATCGGGCTCTGCCGAGAAGAGAACGACAGCTACCCCGAAATCGCGCCAAGCGATGCACACAGCGGGCACTTCACCAGACCGAGCCGCACGACGATGTGGGTGGGAGGAGGTGGAGCAGGAACTTACGAGTAGTGTGGTCAAGGGTCGGGTGGCGGAAAGTTTGATCGGGTTGCGAGGTGCTGCCTGAGATTTCCGATCAGCTCTCGTACACATGTGTCCTGCGGGATGTACAGCGGCCTGATGGCTGGACTGGTTTGCGGATCCGCAGTGAAGGCGGCCAAGCTACCTTTCTCGCTACCAATCATATAACATGCGTATATAGACGCATGTGCGCCTTGCGTGGGGCGCCGTACAAGTGAGCCGTTTCCAGGCCGTTAGATTTCACTGCTCCGCTTCGCTGTGCTGCCTCTCTGATGGGCTTATGGGCTGCATGGTGAAGCTGTCTGACAATCATGAGATCAGGAAATGCTGATTACATGAGACGCCTGGCTATGTACGAAGCAGCATGCCGACTACGCTTTGTATGGGTATAGCGTAAAGTATGCACGCTGTACGATTTGAACAAGACACACAGCAAACTTCGACACCTTGTCAAGGACTCACTCCGCCGCTATGCCGCAGATACGCAAGCTCACCCTGGCAGCTCTCACAGTACGCTGCGAATTCCTCACCCAGCTCCGTCACATTTCCCTCATTCCGAAAACTCCCGCTCTTCCTGAATTTCTTCTCGCCGTTCCCGCCCTGCTCTCGTCTGAGCATCCCCTCGACCCTCGTGCACTTGCTCGCTTCACCCTTCACGTACTCTTCGTACTCTGCGTCCACGACGTCCCGCTCGACACGGTTCACAACGCGGAGTGCGACCAGGAGGTCGTGGCGATAACGCGCCAGGGAGTCGCGGGTGCGGTGGAGGCGCGCTGTTGCGCGGTCGGTGGTGCTGATGGAGGTAGTCAGGACTTCTGTCGCGAAGGTTGTGCGGCAGGTCCTCCCCGCATCAGTTGCGCCGGGCGACTCGGTGGAGAGTGGCAAGCCGTACGTAGAAGCTGTGTCGTTTCCATTCGTTGCCGCCAACGCACCGATGAGCTTATCGAAGTCCCTCACATGTACCGCCCTCGCCAAACTCATATCAGGTCGGACACCGATGCGGTTCATGAACTTGCCGGCACTCCGCTCCCGGTACCACAGCGCAGTGTCTCGGTAGCCGTACCACCCGTTATACAGCCCGCTCACGGCTAGCACGGCCACAAGGAGTGTATGCCCGGTAAGCAATCCGAATATACCCTTGCCCATGGCTATTGCGACATCCAGGATACTCGCGAGCACCTGGAAGACCTTGGCGGCAAGGTCTTCGAGTATGATGCTCACCAGACTAACGGGCTCGTGCTGCCCTTTGTTGCGTTTTGAAGATTTCCCACCAAGCCCGGACACTGCCGATACGTTCAGCTGCGGAGCCACTGCATGCTGCCCAACGTTGCCGAAAATCTCCACTGCACGGTTCGTTTTGCTGTGATGGCCGAGCTTGGTGACTTGGTCCATAGCCACGTTCGTCAGGTCCAGAGCGTCGGCTTCCAGAGCATGCATCGCCTGTCGCTCGACCAGTCGGCGGATGTACGACCACTTCGGCGGATCGCTCCAGGTAATCGTCTGGAAGACGGCGAGTTTGCATTTCGATTTCGCCGTGTGCGTGATGACGATCTTGGTCGTCGGCGTGAAGCTCTTCGCGTACGGCATCTTCGACGGCACTTTGGTGTTGGTAACGACGTAGCAGAGGTGGTCGTTGTAAATGTCGATGCATTGCGTGTCATGCGTTGTTGGCACCGCTTCATCCGCGCTACTGAATTTTCGCGTCCAGTTCCCGCCTGCTTCCGCCTTCTTCCAAGGACTCTGTGCGATCTTGGCCGCCCAGCGGTTGCAATACGATAGTTGGAACACCGCGCTTCTGTCTCCAAATATGACGTGGAAGAGTGCTTTGGCACTGACGTTGAAGTCCCTGGCAATGCTGGCCTGCACGCCCTGCGGAGCGTAGACTACCGCCTGAGCTGGGAGCCTGAACTTCTGGACGTCCCGGCCAGTCTTTGCCGCAGTGTCGAAGAGCGAGCCGTCGATGCGCAGAGTAGTCTTGACATTCCGTTCCTTGCCCCGAGCGGTACCCGGACGCTGATTTTCTTTTGCAGCACCGCCCACGGCTGCTCCTTCGGGTGAGTCGGGAGAGTAAATCGCCTCGTCCCAGCTCTCGACGCTACTGCTCCGCTGGCGTTTCTCGTCTTCCATCCTGATCAAGGTCTTGAGCACATCATCCAACCTCGCAGGGTCCTCTTGATTCGCATTCTGCACCAGATAGTTCAGTCTTCTTCGTAACAGCCTCAGCGACTCAAGGAAGACCTTGACCGTAATCCGTCGCAGCTCATGATCGGCCTTTTCGTGCAGATGCAAGTACAAGAAGTCGCAGTCTCGCCCCGGTGCAGCCGTGACAACGTTGATGCTGTCCAAGCTCACGCCTGTAATCAATACCAAACCCAGCTGGTTGCTGTAGAAATACACGTTCTCCATGGTAACGTAGACGCGACCGGGAAACTCCTGTTGTTCGTTCGGATTCCACGTGGCCCGGAAAACAAGGACGACCTTCTCAGTTCGAGGCACAGATGGGAAGAGCATCCGGAACTGGGCTTGTTGGGCTTTCAGCGGGAGAGGGTAGCTCGAGGGGTACTCGTCGCCGGTGTCCGGCACGCTTTGGGGCGTGGTGCTGGGGAGCTGCCCAGGGGGGACGTTTGAAAAACTCAACGTCTTTCGATGCCGGACGCCTACTCCGGACAGATTGGTTTCCGAGGCCATTGGATTCAGCACAACCGGAGTCTCTGTCGCGCCATCCATGATGCCCACATCATCCTGTGCTCTGGGTTCAAGAGCTGCCGGAGGCGATTCGGCTGGCGAGCTGAGCTGAGCTTTCCTCTGCTGCGGGGGGTCACCAATTCGATTCACATATGCCCACGTACTGCTGCCCCAAAGATTCGCCATGAGACCCGAGGGCATCCCGCTCGCATCTCCTGCCGTCTTGCCAAGTCCAAGTGCACGTTCACCGCTCACGATTACGGCGGTATGACTCAGGTTTGTGGATGCTGGAGGGTTAGCTAGCGTCGAAGGTGCAAGAGTACTTGCCACCGTCCCCGGTCCGCCAGAGCCTGTCATAAAGTTACGCTTGCCCGTCTCCGAGGATCCAGCTACAGGGGTGAGAGGTGTACCCGGCCCCACTGGTAGAATCCCATGACTAGCCGCTATCAAACCAGCGATCCCTCCTGCGGCGGGAGTAACCCCGGAGCTTGTCTGCGAGGAACCGGTAGTCCGCTTATGCAGGTCCAGCTTCTGGATGATCCTTGCCGCGTGGTCTCGACCACCCTCGCCCGGTTCCCGTTCGAGGCTAAGGACTCGTCTCGCGGCCGAAAGTTGAGGCTGACTGGCATTCGCCGCGACGTCGAAACTCGCTCGACCGGTTGGTGATGGGCCGAGCGAACTGGCCTCGCGGTCCGGTGCCAGTCCCGGTGCTGGATCGTCTTGTGGCTGTGAGGTGGTGTCGGGTTTGGCTGCAAATTCCGGAGCAGAAGGCGGCGTGATAGCGAAAGCCGGGTCGATGCCTGCCACTCCCTCTCTCACTTCCGTGCTTGCAGGATCCTCTAGCGCCTTCCTCTTCGCCACTTCAAACGCGCTGATCCATTCCGTTAGCTCCTGCTGAGTCTCGGCTTGCAGGATGATGCTAGAGTCCTTCGTCTTGACCTCGAAGCAGAAACGTCTCTCTTCCTGAAATGCCGGCCGGACCGAGCAGAGCAGCACGCCGATGCGATCACTTTCCTCCACCCCACCTGAGCGTAAACCAATAGTGAGCCATCCAAAGATGCCGTTTTTGACGTAGAACCATCTTCGCTCCCACACCGCATGCCGGGCTCCAGGCCTGCCGACAGAGGTTTTCATGAACAGCCAGCTTTGCTTCTCACGCCGTTCTTCTGTTGCGGGTCTTGCTGGGCTGGCGAGTCCCGTCGCAGTACTAGCAACTGTGCCCAGATAAGGCACAGTAGAGGCTGCGTAGTCCTCCAGCTCTCGCGAAGGCCGGGTCAGGTCTTGGGCCGAGGCCTCGATTTGGCGGCGTGCTGTGAGGAGTTCCTGTTTGAACAACCGCTCAGAACCCTCCATCTCTTTGCTCCAGCCCCGCACGCGCTCCATCTCGGTGTCCCGTGCGGCAAATACGCGAGAGTTGGTGGAGTTGGCCGAGCGCATCTCCTTCCACTGCTCGGAGAAGATGCGGACGATGAGTTTGTCTAGGCTCGCTCGCAAATTCGGAGCCGCGACGCAAAAGTCCATACTCGCTTTCAAATATGCAGTCCGGGCTGAGTGAAGCTGAAAGGCATCCTCCCTTAACGAACTGGCTTCCTTCGTCTTTCCCTGCGCCAGATACCTGCCCAGCACGTGGTCAAAGATCTTTTGGGTAGCCTCCGCGTTTCTCCTCGCATCCTTGAAAGTCTTGAGCTCGTTGTTCAAGAATGACTTGATAGGCTCCACGATGCTCCCCTCATACTTCTTTGCTCCCCTCAGCGTCGAGCTCCAGAACTCTCGCGCGCCTTCCCCGTACCGCCGCATGGCCAGCATGCTATAGTCATGGTCCAGAACCGCTTCGCTCACATGCGGGGGTGGGGTTGAATGACTTAGGAACCCATTGACGGCTGTTTCGAGCTGGCTGAGTTCTGCCGCGAGCTTCGACGCGGCCTTAACGTAGCCATCCAGCCAGCGCTCGATGGTATCGATCCCCTCAGCAAAGTGAATGGTAGTACTGCGGTAGGTCGGAGAGTCGAGCGCAGCCTCTTTCAGCGTTACGGGAATGAGGTTGAGGGCGCGTGGTGCGGGTTGGATGGTCGATTGGGAGGGTTCGGGCGGGGCGGAGGGCGCGGACCCCGAGGTCATGGTATGGGAGAAGAGGGGGGTTATCTACATTATATGCAATGAGGCGAAGAAGCGCGGCGGAGATAGTGGCGACGGTGGATTGAGTGTTTGTTTGGTTTGAGGTTGGACCGACGGGGATTTGGTGCCTCAGGCGGTCAATTGTGTTGTCCGTGGTCCTTCCCTTTCTTCACACCTCACCCACCCTCTGGCGGGCATGCTTGAACGGTCGAAGCGATGGTTGGATCCAGATTCCCTCGTATTCACGCGTGCATGATCCCCTTCCGGCAGCGGTAGCTCCGACTTGGGGTGACCTCTACCGCGGCACAACCCTATCGCAGTGATGAGGAGACTCATGGGCCCCCGTTTCTCGACGAACGACTTGCTGACGCATTCACACCATCGCCTGAGAGCTCCTGTTCAAAATTGAAGCAGGTCAAAACACGGCACGATAATGTACACAAAGCAGGCCCTCCGCGCCTTCGGCGCCAACACCGCGTTGACGGCCGAAAAGGCACAACAACTTGACGACCTCGGGTACTTCATCCTCGGGGACCTCTTCTCCGCCGAACAATGCCGCGAGATGGCTGCCGATTTCGAGCGAGTATATGAGGAGGAGAAGGAGAGTGGTGGTCACGAAGTGCATGTCGAGCCCGGGGCGCGAAGAGTCTCAAACATTTTCAACAAGTCGGACGCATTTGATCAGTGTCTCGAGATACCGCAAGTGCTGGCTGCGGCGCATCGATTGCTAGGCGAGATCAAAGTTCACGGCGCGAACCTCCGGGATCCAGTGCAAGGGTACGGCCACCAGGCACTGCACGTCGATGTGCCGAAGGTTTTCCCAGACGACTGGTGGGTTCTGAATGCTGTGGTGCTGTTCGACGATATGACGCTGGAGAATGGGCCTACGAGGGTGGTGCTTGGTAGTCATCATTGGGCGGCAATCAACGTGCCCGCAGTCAATCAAGGGGACTGTGATGTCGAGGAAGAGCTTTCGGAAGAAGACAAGGCGCGTGTACCGACCGACCTAGACGCTCCGTACCCTGGCGAAGTGTTCTTGACGGGCAAGGCAGGCTCGGTGCTGGTCATGAACTCTTCACTCTGGCACAGTGGGACGCTGAAGCGCAGTGGTGAATCCCGAAGGGTACTTCACCTTACATACACGAGGCGAGACTTGCCACAGCAGCTTGTGCAGCGCGAATATCTCACCCCAGGCTTGTACGAGAGAATGAGCAAGGAACATCGCTACCTGCTGGACATTGAACCTGTCCGGGAAGACACTCGGCGTGCAAGACAGGAAGACAAAGAGCACAAGAGTTGGTGGAATTAGATGTCTTCTGCAGCTAGTTTGCAAGGGGTTAGGTCCTGATCACTTCGCCATTTTGGCCGCTATTTTCGCAATTTCAGATCAAGCTCGGAGTAATAGGCTTGCATAAAAGTTTGACTTAACATATAGCCGGAAAGCTAATTACTTTGCTATTTTGATAGTGTCTATAGGGTTACTTTAGATTAGTCTTTTTAGTAACAAAACAAGAATATAGAGTATAATCTAGGGTTAGAGCCTCTAGAGCTCTTTCTCTTACTTAGCGCTATATTCGCAACTATACTAAGTCTATATAGTCTCTTAATATATTTATTAATCTAGAGCTACTTAACATAGTCTACTATAAAGTTAGTAGCGTAATTAGGCCCTTAGTAGACTACTTTATAGACTCCTCTTATAGACTCTTATAGTATTAACTACCTTCTAATACTATACCCTATACTATAGATATAAGGCTAAATAGTATTCCTAGTACTATTAGGGCTAGAAGCTATACTTAAGATTATCTAAAGGTTGTTCTACTTAGGGTTTAAGCGTATATTATACGCTAATACTATATCTCTTATATAAAGTAGTACTTAGCGATTTATTTAATTAACTATTATAAGTAGGTTAGATAGTCTAAGTATCTAGCATTTCTATAGTAAGATAGTACTATAACCCTATAAGGTAGTATTATATAGTAGAGCTTAGTAGGCTTAGATAGTATTAAGATACGGTTAGTATTAGGCAATACTTCTCTTATTAATAAACTACTCTACTAGAATTATTTCTAGGTATACAAAGACCTTTTAGTTAGATTACAACATAAGTTAGATACAAACTATATATAAAGAAAGTATACCTACTATATATATAGGAGATTTGTATCTAGCCTCCTAATCTACTAGCTATAGTAGGATTTTGTACTATATACCTATACCTTAATCTAATAGACAATATCCTAGTAGTAGTAGAAGCAAAGATCTACCTAGGCTCTCTAGCTACTAATAAAGTCTTGTAGCTTTACTCTATTAGGATTGCTAGCTATATTAAAGAGGACTAGATACGCCTAGTAGTTTACCTTAGAGTCTAACTATTACTTCTAGCCGATAAGAGTATTAGAGATAGTTCCTAGATTATCTAGGTATATCTAGGCTATAAGTAGAGTAGAGAGCTTTCTATAGTAGTTTAAGTAGCTAGATAGGGAAGCTAGAGGGATCTTATTAGCTAGTATACCTTACTTAGATCCTTAAAGATTCCTATAGGCTCTTCTACCTTAAGCTTACTATTGCTAACTTTTTACTAATAATAGCTATATACTATAGTAAGATTATACGCTAGATATATACTATAGGGCTACGTATGCTATAAGGAATACGAGATTTAGTAATACATATATAGAGCCTACTATATAGTACTATCTTCTACTATATTCTAAAGTCCTAGGAATTACCTACTATAAGATACTCGTTAGTAAGAGACTAGATATAGCTAGTTTTAGTAAGGTTATAATACTAGAGCCTATCTACCTTCTCTCTAGTATACTTATATATACATAGGACAAGCTTATTATAGTTATCCTTAAACTTATTATCGAGTAAGAACGAGCCTTATAGCTATAAGGCCTCGCAACTCTAAGCGAGTAATCTTATACTCTAATTAATATAGCAAATTCTAGTCTTATCTCTAGGTATCTAGTACTTT
This sequence comes from Friedmanniomyces simplex, assembly GCA_005059865.1. NCBI lineage: Eukaryota > Fungi > Ascomycota > Dothideomycetes > Mycosphaerellales > Teratosphaeriaceae > Friedmanniomyces > Friedmanniomyces simplex. Next base: position 38,348 of record NAJQ01000169.1, read on the forward strand.
AAATAGTAGAGGTAGAATATTAATTTATACTTATAGTCCTTCTATAGCATAACGTAAAGAAGCTAATATCCGATATCTTAATAGATAAGCTACTAGGAGAGACTAAACATTATATTATAGTACTATCTCTTATTTAACGCAATTTACTTATAGTAGAGATACTAGTAGTATATATTAAATTTCTCTTTTATTACTATAGTAAGGCTCTTAGTCTTACCCTTCTAGATAGTATTAAGCTACGAGAAGATTACGCTAGTATTTAGTATACTCTAGTTCTAGAACTTAGAGAAGGTATTTAGGGTAATACTAATAGCCTAGAGAATATAGTAAATAGTATCCTAGAGGACTATATTAGGGTTACTAAGGTTAGCTAGGAAGAATCTTATTATACTAAGCTAGTTAGATAGTATCTTATCTTAGCTTATAAGGATAAACTACCTATAGTAGTTGTTCTATACTATAGAAGTACTTAAGGAACTTTAGATAAGAGGCTATAGAGAAGAGCTAGGCAATAAGAACCTACTTAGTTATTCTATTAACAATAAGCCCCGTAAACTAGTAGATATGCTAGAGGTATACGCGGTAGTAGGTATTTGCTAATATATTCTAGTAGTAGCCTAACTATATCTCTAGTAATATTACTTAGTTACTACTCTTTAGCTTTCGCGTACTAAATCTCTATACTATTGCAATAATAGAGCTCGCTAATTCTAGTATGCAAGTATATATAAGTAGCTCCTTACCGCTCTATAGCGGCCTCGTATAGCTCTTTAAGGGAGTATCGTATGCAAGGAGACTCTTATTAATTAACGATAGAGGAGAAGTATTAAGGAATAACGGATTAGAGTAGTTACGTTTATACTAGAGTATTCCTAAAGTTAGTACTATAGCGGCTACTATCGCGCTTCTACGTAAGTCCTTAAACGTAAGAGTCTTAAGCTTCTCTAGCTCCTACTAGTCTAATAGGCATTCTATAGTACTCCTAGCCTTCTCGCTCTCGCTAAGTATCCGTATATACCTATTGCTATTAAGGCCTAGCTATCCCTACTAAGCGCGAAAGGAAATACGAGAGAGTATTCTAATATAGAATATATCTAGAAGTATATTATCTCGTAGCGTAAAAGACCCTCTAACTAAATAGTTAGTTAAATAAAGCGCTAAGTACTACTTTATATAAGGAACGTAGTATTAGGGTACGATATACGCTTACGCTCTAGGTAGGGAGCTACTAGATAACCTCGGGTATATCTTCTAGCCCCTATAGTACTAAGTATACTAGCTAGCCTTAATTCTATAGTATACTCTCTAGTATTATATTCCTAATAGAGCTCTCTACTAAATAGAGAGTATACCTAAAGGCTAGTAGCTATAGCCTCCAATCTTACTAAGTATACTACTTAGGCTAAATATTAGGCCCTTAGTAGAGTTTAGAGAGTAAAGACTATACGGTAGTCCTATAGGAGATCTAACCGGAATGCCTAGCCTACTATATAAGGGCGCGCTCTTACTTATCTCTAATTCCCGCAAGTACTATAATAAGCTACTTAAACATATATATAGTCTAGATAAGAAGCGTAATATCGCGGATAGCTAGATATAGGAGGCGCTTCTTTAGTACCTAGAGAGCTACGTTAGTAGTAGCAATAGCTATAGCCTAGCTATTACTAGTAGAGTTAAATTAGCTATTGTATAGGCTCCGATTATATATTAGGAGGGTAGTAGTAATCGGAAGTAGGAGTACTAACATGCTCGTATAGATATAAATAATCAAATATAAGTATTACGTAAAGAGATACTAGAGTTTTTAGGTAGGTATCTACTACCGCTACTAGCTAATATCGCGTTAAAGTATGTTTACCTATAAGCATTATAGTAAATATAAATAAGAACGTATTTGCGATTGTAGTAAATATAAATATAGACGTAGTAAATATATAAATAGCTATAGTAAATGTAAATACGTATATAGGAAAGTATAGCGTAATAGCTAATAGCGGTATAAAGGCAAGAGAGTATTACAATTCTCCTAGGGAAGATTAAACACGTAATTATAAGTATATAAGAGAATACTTATAACCTTAAGATACGGTTACCTTAGACTATAATAAAGGTACCCGTCCGCAGAAGTATAAGCGCAACAAGCAATACTCGCTATACTTATGTTCTACGAGTATTGTACGTACTACTTACTATACTTGCTAATAATGTACAAATCTCTTATATATATAGTAGGTATACTTTCTTTATATATAGTTTATATTTAATTTATATTGCAATTACTAAAAGGTCTTTGTATACCTAGGAACGATTCTAGTAGAGTAGTTTATTAACGAGAGAAGTATTGCCTAATACTAACTATATCTTAATACTATCTAAGTCTACTAAGCTCTACTATATAATACTAGGTTATAGGGTTATAATACTTTAAACACCCTTAAGTGTTGCGACCCTATAAGGTAGTGTTACGTAGTAGAGCTCGGTAGGCTTAGATAGTGTTAAGACACGGTTAGTATAGGGCGATACTTCTCTCGTTGATAAACTGCTCTACTAGAATCGTTCCTAGGTATGCGAAGACCTTTCAGTTAGATTGCAACATAAGTTGAACACGAACTACATATAAAGAAAGCACGCCTACTATATACATAGGAGATTCATATAGCCGCGACTTGCGCGCTATATGCGCTCAATCGTAGTAAGCGTACCGGTCGTGCAACTCGCGACGGGCGCGCCCCTAACGAACGTTCGTTAAGGTCGCGTAGCTCGCGTATCCTAGGTGCGCTTATAGGAAACCCTAAGGATATCGCACCTATTACGTGTTGTTCGGTTAACCTTCCGCTAGACCGTAACATTATATCGGTCTCCGTAGAAGAAGTCGGGCCTAGCGACCTTCATTTTGTCGTCGGTACTAGTCCTAGTAGCGGAGGCCGTACTAGAATCTCTATTAATAGAAGACATTATCGTGTCTAAAGAACTACTAAGTCCTTAAGGGTGTTTAAAGTGTTGCGACCCTATAAGGTAGTGTTACGTAGTAGAACTCGGTAGGCTTAGATAGTGTTAAGATACGGTTAGTATTAGGTAATACTTCTCTCGTTAATAAACTACTCTACTAGAATCGTTCCTAGGTATACGAAGACCTTTTAGTTAGATTGCAACATAAGTTAAATACGAACTACATATAAAGAAAGCACGCCTACTATATACATATAAGATTCGTATAGCCGCGACTTGCGCGCTATATGCGCTTAATCGTAGTAAGCGCGCCTATCGTACAACTCGCGACGGGCGCGCCCTTAACGAACGTTCGTCGAGGTTACGTAGCTCGCGTATTCTAGGTACGTTCGTAGGAAACCCTAAGGATATCGCACCTATTACGTGTTGTTCGGTTAACCTTCCGTATAACCGTAACAATAAGGTAGTGTTACGTAGTAGAGCTTAGTAGGCTTAGATAGTATTAAGATACGGTTAGTATTAGGTAATACTTCTCTTGTTAATAAACTACTCTACTAGAATTGTTCCTAGGTATGCAAAGACCTTTTAGTTAGATTGCAATATAAGTTAAACACGAACTACATATAAAGAAAGTACGCTTACTATATATATAAGAGATTTGTATGTTATTAAGGCTACTCTCTACTCTACTCTACTCTATTTTGTAGAGCGATAGAGTAGTAGAGCAAGCCGCTACTCTCTGCTCTATTAGCTCTATATAATAGAGCAATAGAGTAGACAGATTAAAGGAGTATCCCGAGCTTCCTTGCTCTATCCCGCCGAGGCCGTTCTCTATAAGAGTACCGGGGTAGAACCCTTTCCGTTACGATGTTTATAATAGAAGAAGTAAAAATGTAGGACTATTGTCCGCTATTATAGTAGTAATTGCTATATGTAACTTACTACTTAAAGTATATTACAGCATAATAGACTTCCTAGAGTTTGTAATACTAGATTAAATTATCAAAGTAATAACGGATATTTGTACTCCTATAGAGTAGTTGTATATCCGTTACTATCTAGTATAGCTATAAAGTTAGTATAGGAAGAGTAGAATTGTTATTAGGTTTATAGCGCGATATCTTACTATCCTCGAGGGCTATTCCTTTAAATAGCTATAGCTATCTAAAGATTCTAAACTACCTAAGAAAGATAAGAGAACAAATTTTCTTAGCGCGCTAAAGAGAATAGTTCTAAGAGATTAATAGGAGCAAGCAATATAGGTTTATAAGTTAGTTACTAGTCTCTAAATGTTCGATTCTAATGCTATATGTATTAATAGCTTTAAGGGCAAAAGTCTATAGAGTTTAAGGTAAGTTAGGAGGTCCTTAGGCTATATAATCTTAGGTATCTAAAATCTGCTATTTCTAGCGTTACTAGCGTTCTAGACTTAGTAGCTTGCCTAATCTAGGTATTTCCGATATTCTATAGTAGCCTAGATAGCTATATATAAGCTAATGTTATATTACTATAGTAGCAATAGTTATACCTAGTAAGTAAAGTTAGATCCTAGCTAGTTACGCTAACCCTTCTAGGAAAAAGTAGGATTTAAATAAGGCTACTATTGTTATATACAATATAGTCTAGAGCGCTAAGCCGGACTTATAACCTATTAAACAAAGGTGTTTTAAGAGAGTTATTAATAGATCTACTAAGTAGGAGTATATCTAACCTATATATAGTAGTAGGTAGCAAATATAGCGCTACTAATCTTCAATAATAGGCACTTTCGCGGGATCTAACAATAATGCAATACATGTTAATAACGCTATATAATGTAGATAATTAGGAAGTGCCGTAGAGCTAAAGTGCCGTACCCTACAAATAGTTAAGCACGCCGATAGTACTTTATAGCATACCCCGCATTAAGCTTATTATAGCTACGTACTACGGCACTTTAGGGTCTGCGGCACTTCCTAGTTATCTACGTTATAACATCTTAGCCTTTACTACGGTCGAGCTCTCCCTTAACATTCTTCTTCGTCGGTATCGTCTTCTTCTTGTTACTTCTACGTAGACTTTAGCTATTACGACGAGAAACTCTAACGTATAGTAGAAGAGCTATTCTCAATAGAAGAGCTCTGCTTTATCGCTTATAAGGAGCTACGCGCCTACGAAGGCTCGGGCTTAGGTCCGTCTAGATCGCGTACGAGCGCTATCCGCTCTTATATACGGCGGGCCGTATACCGATAGGCACGGTACGAGCGTATAAGCGAGTATCGAAGGTAGAGCCTAACATCCGGTAACGACCGCTAGCAGGAGAAAGGCGCAATAGTCGCGGGGACATATCTCGATAATCCTATAGCAATAGGTAGTCCCTCTAGCTACCTAGACTTATTACGGCGCGATCCGTTCTAGAGCCTAGCCTTGCTAGTAAATAAAGTAGAACAGATGTTAATCGACTACTATAAGTTGAGAAATCCTAGGTAATCTATCGATATAGATAGCGCGCTTACGGGCCGACTAAGACGTAACGGTCTTCGCACCGAGCCCTAGCCCCGACTATACGGTAATTATCCCTACCGAGATCTATACCTACTAGGTCGCGACGCAATAGGTACCGTTCGCGTTCGCGGATCGATATCTACTAAACGGGCTCCTTCTCTAGGCCTACCGTAAGATTGCGGCTCTATAAGGCTATCTATAGGCCGAATACTACGAGAGACTCGCGCTTAAGTATAAGATTGCTTGTATACGGTTGCTAAGGGCATTAGTGTTAGCGGGGCTACGGCGCCTAGCGATACGCTTATCGTAGGTTCGCTATATCTCGCCTTAGATAAGGTACGCGACGTGTCCGCCCTACTAATAGGTCCCTAAGGCAACTTTAGCTTACTCGGATCTTAGATATAGGAACAAAATCTAAACGAAGCTATAAGCTACGTACGAGCGGTCGAGCTTATAGTAGAGCTACGTAGCGGTTAAGCATTTCTCGGCCTTAAAGGCTTCTTAGGACGACTTGTCTCGTTGTATAGATTTCACGTCGGGAACAAGCTAGAACTAAACCGTATAGAATATTACGTAGGGGAAGAGCTAGGATTGAATAGTAGCTAACGCCTATAAGCGCTTAGCTGCTCTTTTTGCTAATTAATACTAAATCGATACTCTCTCCGAAAGCCTTAGTTTCGCTAAAGTCTACGTAGCCTTTACCCTTTACGAACGTCGTATTCTAAGGCCCCTAAGCCTCCTTTTTAGCTAGATAGGTATAGAATTCTCTATATGCGGGACTATCGATCGCACTATAAACCGCCTTACTATCGGGTAGCCTTTAATCCGCAAAGTAGAACCTATCCCGACATTAGCCCTAATACCGACTATTGATGTCTACTATACTTACTTATAACCCTTCCTCTTAAGCTCCTCTAACAAGTAGTAAATTAAATGCGCGGTACCCGCCTTCCTAATGCTACTAGTTAAAAGCGGTAGGATTACTAGCTAAGGCTATTTGTTCCCCGTATAGATAAAAGTCTTAGATAGCTCCGGGGGTAGCTACGCAAAGGACTCGACCGCTAACTACGTAGCCTAATACGCGGAGAAGACGTTCGTATACGTATCTTCGATAAGCTCCGATACGGGACGCTCTAGGGCGCTAGTAGATAGGAAGCGGCCTACGGACGCTATTTTGTTTTAGATTAGCCTTAGCGTTATAACTTATAAGTGCACTTAATTACATACCGTTATAGATTACTACGCTCGGTAGCCCTAGGCGCTCTTTTACCTACGCAAACGCCTATTCTACCGATCCTAGCTTCGATAAGTCCGCGGATACTAGCTCGTACTCGTGCGCTACGCCCTCTAGCCGGCCCGAGCGTAATACGCCCGCGACCTTGTAGCCCTTAGCTACGAACGCGCGCGCGATCTCGACGCCTACGCGCGTACCTATACCGAATATTAATGCGATCTTAGGAGGACGTATAATAATAAGGTAGGTGCAAGCCGTATATGTTTGTATATAATGCGATTGCTAAGTAAAGTGCCGGCGCTTGCGAGCTTTATATGCAAAGTCTAGGGGAAGTCTTGCTAAGGGACGTGCCGTTGCTTGCTAGGTCTTATATAGATTATATAGGTCTTCGTAGCTACCGTATTGTTAGCTACCGTTCCGTGCCTACCCGCGACTCGGACTATAGGAGAGAGAGATATAGGCTAGCTAGTTAACTAACATAAGACGTAGCATTTCTAAGCCGACGTTTATTAATATTATTAAGGTATATCTTATCTTAACGACTAAGACCTTCACATTCCTAACCGGGGTTAGTAGCGTACCCTATACTCTAGTAAAGTAGGTAATACTAAGACCTTTATATTCCCGAACGGGCATAACGCAGATAGACCCTAGTAGATTATAGTAGACACCTTATTATTTGTTATAGAAGGTCTATCGATTGTAGGACTCGCCCGCCGACCCTCGATAGACTAGACTATATAGTAAGCTTATAGATTAGTTCTTCGACGCTAGGATATCTTGTATTAAGCGATGCTTAATTAGTAATAATGCTAATAACACATGTTATCTGCCTTCTAGTAGAAGCCCTAGTAGAGTATAGACATACATACTACATATGCAAGTATTGAATCGCATGTTCTATATAAGTTGCGCTCGAGGCCCCCGAAGGTTACAACCTATTAACTATAATCTCCTTACAAATTAGCACCTCGCAAATTTAACCCTTAGAATTAGCAATAATTAGGACTACCGATTATACGTAGCATTATGCTATTCACCAAAATTGTCGTTGCTAGCAGTACGGGTAGCCTAGCGGACTACGTCCTTCGCGTAGTACTAAGCTCTATATAGCCTAAGTTTAACGTTACGGTCCTTACTCGCAAAGGAAGCGATAAAGCCCCTTCTTTGCTAGGCGCTAAGCTCGTCCCGGTCTACTACAACGACTACTAGGCCTTAGTAAAAGCTATAAGCGGCTATAACGCTATTATATCGCTCGTCGGTAGCATAGCTTCTAATTTAGTCGATTCGGCGCTACTCGAAGCGGCGCAAGCATTAGGAGTTCGACGTATCTTTACATCCGAGTATATAGTCGACATCCTGCATCCGGTAATAGTATCCTTATATAGCGACGAGGGTTAGCCCGAGCACTAGGATACCTATCTAAAAAAAGCCCGACGGTTCGCCGCGCTCGCCGACGCGGGCGGTAGCACGAGTTATACGACGCTTATACCCTCGGCCTTTATAGATAACTAGCTCGCGGGCGTATACGGCAACTTCGATCCTAAGGGACGCAAAGTAACGCTAATCGATAGCGGGGATTTGCCGTTTACGGGCTACTCCCTATAGTTCCTCGCGGCGTATATCGTTACTACGCTCTAGATGCTCGAGGAGGAGACTAAGAACAAGCGCATTCCCGTTTCGGAAGTTCGTACTACTATAAATAAGATTGTGCGCGTCTACGAGAAGGTTACGGGACATAGCTTTATAGTCGACAACATTACTTCTAAGAGCCTTCTAGATGCTCGAGTAGGGTCCCTTAAGAACGGTGAATTCCCTATAGCTACTATATATACCTATATCGTTAGTACGTTCAATAGTAAGGGAGCGGGAGATCTTTAGAAGGGGCTAAAATTCGACGGGAAGGGGTTTTTAACTATAAAGAGGAAGACAATCGAAGAACTAGGCGCCGAAGCCGTAGACTAATAAGGCATAGCTTGAACGTAGTATCGCTTTCTAGATAGATTAGTTAGCATTAATTTACATCGGGCGTAACGTTCCTTTAGATCTAAACCCTATATACTTATAAAGCAAAAAATATAGCCCTAACTAGGGGGCTAGTTTATTTTACTATACCCGATCGGGCTCTCCTTAACTTGTTCATAAAATCGCATAGAAAAGAGGGGGTAGTATATTGTATTATACTATATACTACGGAATTGTCTAAAGAAGTTAATAGCTAGTTAATGCCTTAGGCATTATAGTTACGTATACTAGCTACTAGCTAGACTATACCTCTCCCTACTCTCTTTTACATAAGTATATACCCCTACGTATATAACGATAAATAACGATAGTATATATATACTAAGTATAATCCTTCCTACTCCGTATATACTCTAGGCTTATACCTACCTTAAAAGGGTATTCTATACTTCTCTAACTCCCTAAGTACGCTAAGCAAACAAGGGTCTACTTCTAACCCCCTATCTTTAGTAGTACTAGTAAGTTAATAAGAGTTTTAGGGTAGAACTAGACAATATTGCTAAATATAATGCTAATAAGAGCTATTATATAAATCAAAAATAAGGCTATAATATTGTATAATAAGTGTATACTAGCCTATAAGGCTAGCAATATAGAAGTAAGAATTTATAATATTACGGGAGTTACTTTTGGGTTAGGGTTAGGGTTAGGGTTAGGGTTAGGGTTAGGGTTAGGGTTAGGGTTAGGGTTAGGGTTAGGGTTAGGGTTAGGGTTAGGGTTAGGGTTAGGGTTAGGGTTAGGGTTAGGGTTAGGGTTAGGGTTAGGGTTAGGGTT
>NAJQ01000017.1:0-41015 GCA_005059865.1 Friedmanniomyces simplex
TGCGGCAGCCTGTGGATCCGCTGCAACATCGCCTCGCTCTTCGCCCGCTCATTCTGCACGTACAGCTGCCAGCCGAAGACCTGGCCCTCTGCGCTCCCTTCCACGATCTGCTCCGGGGTTTGCGAGGCATTATTCGAGATTATCTGCAGCGCGCCGAACTTCCCGCAGGCCTGCGCTATCCCTTTTTCGCCTGCGGGGTTTCCCAAGCGAGCCAGGTTTTTGCCATGGTGGAGGGGTGGGGAGGAGGGGGGTGGAGGAGGGGGGTGGAGGAGGGGGGTGAGCGGTGGACAGGAATGTGGATGGGGATGGAAAGAGACGGACGTAACCTCCAAGATCTATGTACTATACAGCACGAGATGCAATGCCCGGCGATGATTGACGACAGGATGGATTGACTGGCGATGGTGTTGAGGGCTTTCGCTCGGCGACTGATGCCCCGAGTGAATATGTCGGCATTTGCATCAAGTCCAATAGCCGACCACAGATACATGTACAGACGCTGGCTAGACAGCAGAACAACATGAACTTTCTATAGTCTACACATATCTACACCGTCACCCCCTTCACCAGCCTCCATTACCTCCCTATCCTCCCCACCCTCCCCCTCCACCTCCTCCAAGCCCAAAGCAGCACCACCGCAAGCACCCCCGCCCTCCCCACCAACGCCACGCCCACCGCTCTCCGCACGATATCGTAATACCTGCCCCGATCAGCAATTGCCGGCAAACACCAACTCGCCACCCGATCAACCCACCCTTCGAGCATAGTCGCGACGGCCGCTTTCCGGTTCTTCACGTCTCCGACTGCATTTCCCGTTCCTAGGCCGTGGAGGCCGGTTTCATCTGGTCTTTCCCCCACCCCATCCCCTCCTTCCCCGGCTGTTGGTGCAGGGGATTCTGGGGGTCTATCGACAAGAACAGCGCTGTTCGCCAGACTCTCGCTCACGCCGCCAAATGCCGGTTTGTGCAGTACAGATGATCCGGCTTGCAACTCTGCTCGCTTGCGTTCCTTAAACCGGTAGGTAAGTAACCACACCCAGAACCGCACGTCCAGGGGAGTGAAAGTCGGGTACGTCCACAACGTGAGCGCGTTATGCGGGGGTATGAGGTCCAGGAAATCGGCCACAACGCCTAGTGTCAACCCCCAGAGGTGCAAGGGGCCTTCTTTCGGTGGTGAGGGGAATTGATTGAAGACATCCGATCGATAGACCCGGGATGCAAGAGCAGTACTTCGTGAATAAAAATTCCCTGGTATGTGCCGATTATCCTGTACCTGCACCTGCACCCCCGCATCCGGCGCAGGCGTCTCAGCACTGTGCAGCGACTCGGTAGGCAGCAGATCAATCGCGGCGAACATCATCTTCCCCAATATGAGACTCAACATCCACTTCCTCACCCCTGTCTCCTGGTTCGCGAGCCGACTCGACACATCCTCGAACGCTACCGTGCGTTGCGCAGGAGCTAGGAGGCTGCGGAGGGGTACCCAATGCGTGGCCACTACTTCCGTCGGCTGCAATTTTAACGGCGGGATATGGTGGCTGGTGAGGAGGAAGACGTAAGGGCACAGCACCATCAGCGGTTTCTTGCCCCAATGTGTGGTTACGAGGCGTTGCGGGAGGTTGCCGCATTCGATCGCGCAGGCGGAGAGGTCCAGGCCGACTTCCTCCCATGCTTCGCGGATTGCGGCCGCTTTGTCGTCGGCGTCTTCTGGGTCGCGTTTCCCGCCTGGCAGGGCGATGTGGGAGGTCCAGCGGTCGCCTTTGCGGGAGGCGCGTTTGATGAAGAGGATTTCGGGGTCGCCGTGGTGGGTCCAGGGCTGGGAGAAGAATGTTGCTAGGTCGGGGGGTTTGCGGTTATCGGAGGTGGTGGTGGTTTGGGGAGGCCAGTGGGAGTAGGAGGGTTGGATGCGGATGATGAAGGCTACGGAGGCGCGGCGTTTGACGGAGTCCGGGGAGGGCAGGTCGGGGTAGGGGGAGGTGGTGAGGGCTTGGAGGAGGGTGTGGGTTTGGGTGATGAGGTCGGGGGATATGCCGGCGGCCATGGTTGATGAGGGACGAAGTATGGAAGCTACATGTACATGATATATACACGTAATCTTCAATGCACGTCAACGTCGCGTGCTCAGGGTCGACGCGATAAGCCTATCCGTCGGCTCGGCAATGCATGTCAAAGTGCCGAGAGAACGTGCGCGTTGCCATTGGACAGAGACGGAGTTGTGCATGAGTGGGGCTAGTGCGAAGTCAAATGGTTGGCAGAAGAAGAAAGAGCGATTGTTACTGCCATTGCTCCTTCCCTAAGCATGTACCGTTGCAGGAGAGTATAGGATAAGGTAAATCGAGGATGCGGTACGGCAAGACACTCCAGCAGGCCATCTACCCGCCTTGGCGCGACAACTACATCGACTACGCCAAGCTCAAGAAGATACTCCGGGACGACGACTCCGCCCCCAGCTCCCCCTCCACCGAGACGGTCGGTGATAAATGGACGGACGAGGATGAGAGTAAATTCGTCGATGAGTTGGTGAACGTGCAGTTGGAGAAGGTGCATGCTTTCCACAAAGAGACGTATGAGAAGCTGCGGGAGCGGACGGCGAGGTGTGAGGCCAGGCTTGATACGGTTGCTGTAGCGGAGCATGGCGTCTCGAAGCAGGATCGAGCAGAGGGTGGAGCGGAGAATGGGGGAGAGGAGGGTAGGAGTAATGGGGAGGGCAGCAGCAATGGCAACGGGAAGAAGGCGGTGCCGAGCGAGGACGAGAAGAAGAGCATCTTGACCGAGGTGCTGTCTGAGCTGGATCTGATTACCAAGGAGACCAACGAGCTGGAGAAGTACAGTCGCATCAACTATACCGGCTTCCTCAAAGCCGTCAAGAAGCACGACCGGAAACGAGGCGGATCCTACCGTGTACGGCCTCTACTGCAAGTCCGCTTGGCCGCCCTACCCTTCAACACCGAGGACTACAGCCCCCTCCTCTACCGTCTGAGCGCCATGTACAGCTTCGTCCGACAGCATCTCGAAGGCGCCGAGAAGCGCGGCCTCAGCGTGACGGAGAAGAACAGCGAAGGCCGGGAGGAGTACATCAGTGACAGGTTCTGGGTCCACCCGGAGAACCTCCTCGAAGTCAAGACCATGATCCTCCGCCGCTTGCCCGTGCTGGTGTACAATCCGCAAACCTCCAAGATCGCCGAGGGGACACAGCCGGATCCATCCATGACGAGTATTTACTTTGACAACCCGGCCTTTGCCCTCTACACCAACAAAGTCGACGATGGCGAGGCCTCCTCTTTGCGACTGAGATGGTACGGCCAGCTCAATGAGAAACCGCAGATCTGGGTGGAGAAGAAGACGGTCAAAGAAGACGACTCCATCAGTGACCAACGCATCACGACGAAAGAAAAGTACGTCCAGCGTTTCATCAAGGGCGAGTACCACATGGAGAAGCAGATCCAGAAACTCTCCGACCGCGCCGGAGCCGAGAGTCCGGACGCCAAAAACTTCCAAACTTCAGTGAAGGAGATTCAAGAATTCATTGCCGAGAATGGACTTCAGCCTGTTCTTCGCGCGAACTACACTCGCACAGCCTTCCAGATCCCCGGCGATGATCGTGTGCGCGTGAGTCTCGACACGGACCTAGCCTTCATCCGCGAAGACGCCATCGACAATGACCGACCGTGCCGCGATCCCGAATCATGGCACCGCACGGACATCGACAATAACCAGCTCGAGTACCCTTTCACTTCCATCCGTAAAGGGGAAGTAAACCGGTTTCCCTTCGCTTTGCTCGAAATCAAAGTCCGCCGCACAAGCAGTAACAAGCGGAGTGAATGGATCCGAGACCTGATGAACTCCCACCTGGTCAAAGAAGCTCCACGGTTCAGCAAATTCGTCCACGGCGTCGCGATGTTGTTTGAAGACTACGTCAACACGTTTCCCTTCTGGCTACCGCAGGTGGAGACGGATTTCCGCCGGGATCCGCAGCGGGCGTTCGAGGAGGAGCAGGAGAAGAGGCAGAAGGTTGTAGACGATGAGTTTGCGGTGGGGAGCCTGCTGAAGAGTTTCACGGGGAAGATGGGGCCGAGTCAGAGCCAAACGAGAGAGGTTATCAGTCCTGTTGGCTCGCCGGCGATGACTGGTGCGGCGGGGAGGAGCGCGGCAGGTGCTAGTACTGGTCTGAGCGGCCGGATGGCGAATTACGGCACCCTGTCCACAACCGAGCAGAGCCAAACCCACGAAACAGCCGGCGAACCCGACGAAGACGAGACAGGCCACCACGCCCACCACACCTCCCGCAGCGGAGAGACCGGTGCCGTCGGCGGACTGAAAAACCTCTTCCCCCACTTCTCTACCAGCAAATACGCCGCTTCCCGCCGCAACAACCAAGACAACACCCCTTTACCCCCCGGCGTCAGCAAACCCGAGAGCTGGATCAAGGACGCGGGGCCCCTGCAAGTCGAACCCAAAGTCTGGCTCGCGAACCAGCGGACTTTTATCAAATGGCAGCACGTCTCCGTCCTCCTCGCCACGCTGTCGCTGGGTTTATACAATGCCGCGGGGGAGAATAATGGAGTGGCGAGGGGGTTGGCGGTGGTGTATACGCTCTTGGCTGTGCTGGCGGGGGGGTGGGGGTACGGGGTTTATCTGTGGCGGTGCCGGTTGATTGAGAGGAGGAGCGGGGGGGAGTTTGATGCGGTGGTTGGGCCGGTGGTGGTGTGTTTGGGGCTTGTGGTGGCGCTTTTGGTGAATTTTGGTTTCAAGGTAGGCCTTTTCTTTGTTTTTGGCCCCGTTTTTCTTTTTTCGCCCGGGGGGGGGCGTTTCTTCTCCTCGAAGTGATCCGAGGGGATGTGTGCTGACTTTTGTGTGAACAGTATCGGGCTATTAGGCAGGATCGGAACTCGGAGATGGATATGATGCTGGGGTTCGCGAACCAGAATCAGACGACGGAGCAGGTTCTGGGGCAGTGGGTGAGGTAGGCTTTTGTGAAAAGTGCTTGCGAGCTCGTGGCTTGTATATACCTTAGGTGGTGAGGTCACGGTTGGCCGCTCAGTAGTCGGTCTATCGATGTATTTACTGGATAGAGCGGATCCACCTGGCTGTCGAGAGCATGCAGATGGTTGACTACCTAGCAGCAATGGGGGATCCCGACACTGGCTGGCTGGCTGGCTGGCTGGGCAAGGAGAAAAGCATGGCACATATTGAGGGCACATACATGCACATCTACTTGCTTGCTTTCCGGCCTGACTCGGACAGAGATGGGTGAAAGGAAGAAGAAAGCGGGTCCATTGTAACGCGCTTCACCAATCCTCTCCATACGGCGCGCTCTCGCCCTAGGATATGTACTCGGATCGCTGTATCGCAGCCGGAGCCTGCAATCAACTATCTTGGGATTTGAGGAAGCAGAATCCTGAGGAGTCGTCGCCCCTCATCAGAGCTGTACGGCTGCTGGGAGGGGTGAGGTCTCGGCGTCGTTGTTGTTATTGTCCGGCCCTTCTGAGTCCGTCCGTCCACCCACCCACCATGTGCTCCTCGTACTCTGCTAATCCCGCTGTCCTTGCGCTCTGTTTATGTAGCCTTTCGGAAGGGCTCACGCTTCTCTATCCCCCTCCGGAAACCTCGCCGCGGTGGCTGCGTTAACAATTTGCTAGGCAGGGCAGCACCGCTTGGTTGGTTAATTGTCGACGCGTGACAGTGCATCCCCGCCAGGACGTTGCTGGGAAGGGCGACCATCGAGGACCTCCCAGCACACTCTGTCAAAGCCCACTTGCCGCTGTGTCGATCTCTCGATTGTCCTTTGATGATGGGAGAAGCCGGAGACTCGGATCGGAGCCTTCGTAGCGCGCAGCCCTTGTCGTGACGGACAGCCATCCAGGTTGTGCTAGCGAGCATATGACAGAGCCCCAATCGCTCTCTTCGCGGAATGTGGACTTTCATGAAGCATCATAGTCGCGTGGTTCTGCTCAAGCATCTCAACCCCCACCCACCTGCCCCCGGCTCTGACACCCAGGACAATTATGCAACACCTCATGACACGTAACATCGCAATCAATGCAAAACTGCTCCCCGCACGCCTCGCACTCATACCGACTCGACTCCGACGCCCCCTCCGCCCGCTTGGTCCTCGCACTAGCTTTATTGTGCTCGACGCCATTCACCCCATCATAATGCGCAGGCACAGCGGGGAAAGGGGAGAGACAGCCGAAGCATTGCGTACTCCCCTTCTGCCGCGCGCGGGACCAGGGGACTTCCACCCAATTGCGGAGCGGGAAGAGGTGGTGGTAGGACCGCGCTAGGTGCGTGGAGAGGATGAGGGTGAGGTCGCAGGTCGGGCAGGTGGCGGGGAGGTTGCAGACTTTGGCTTTGCAGCGACTGCAGAGGTAACCGCCTCGGGTGAGATTGCCGTGGCAGGCGCAGAGGGTGGCTTTCTCCTCTACGATTCGCGAGGGGAACCCCATCATGAGGAGGGCGGCTTGGTTCTGTTTCTGCGCTTCGGTGTCGGTGGCGCGGAGCACGGGCGGGATGGTGATGGACATGAGTTGCTGGCGGTAGTCGACCTCGTCCACAGCGACGCTGTAGTAGGTCTCGTCGCCGCCGTTGGTCTTGCGGCAGATTTCGGCGCAGATGTGCATTTGCGCCGCGAGGCCGATGATGCGCACGCGGATGCGGTCGCGGACGCAGGCTTTGATCGTGTCGTGGATGTCGCCCGGGTCGGAGGAGAGGAGTGCGCCGAGGACGATGACGACTTCGCGGGTGCCGTGGGAAGGGGTGTGGTGGAGAGCGGCGCGGGCCATGTCGAGGGCGTTCTGGAGGGAAGGATTGCCCTTGGGTTCGGTGGTGCGGAGGTGTTTGAGGGCGGTGATGTGGTCGTTGGGGTTGCCGGACATGTCGCTGACTCGGATGGCGAGGCCTTCGCGCATGCCGAGGATGCCGAGTTGGGAGATGGGGTTTTGCTCGAAGAATTCGCGGACGAACATGATGGTGTAGTTGATGGTGAGGAGGTGTCGCGTTGGTCGGAGATCCTTTTCGTTCATGGCCGAAGACAGGTCGAGGACGAGCAGAGTGTGTCGGATGATGCCGCGTTGGAGTGGCGTGGTGTCTTTGAGTAGTCTGATATGAAGTCAGTATTGGGATTGATGATTACCTGCGCATTTGAATTTGCACACCTCTTCCGTTTCCCGGCCTCTTCCAGACCCCCCAGCACACCCTCGATGCTGCCATCTGCGCCTTCTTGCAACTCCCAGTTCCGGTTCACCGCCTCCTCCCATCTAGCCTGCCCTCGATCCTTGGGGCGGGAAGCCATGGTGCGCCGCCGGCCATCTCGAACGCCACCTCCGTCCTCGTCGCTCTGGTCGTCGTACTCGTGGTCGGAGTCCGCCATAACTTCTTCTGAATATCCAGACAGCTACAGTTGGCGTAGTCTACGTCGTCGATGTGGCACTCATCTAGTGATCATATGGGGTTGCTTTCGATGGCCAGTCATGACGGTTGATCGCGCAACTTCGGTCGATGGTTTGTTGCGTATGCTACATCGATTTGAACGTGTAGATATGTCGCAGTGATGTTGATGTTCATATCAAGAAGAAGAGAGAGCACAGTTCGAGAGTTCGACAGTTCGAGAGTTCATGTTCACATGCTCGCCATATATGCCTGAGGCGCCAACAAAGAAAGGGTCCAGGGCAGCGTGAAACAAACGGCTGCGGTCCACACCACCATAACAGCAATCTTGGAACATCCACCTGTCGCAAGCGCATACCGACATCTCAACAGCACCCCTCCAAGACGACACACCACACACACGCCCCATACAGACCTTACACAGCGCCACCGCCAGCATGGCGAACGACGAATACGATGTACGGCTGCCTGTCACAATCCCAAGCCCATAACCGCATGATCCCCAAAAATACAAGTACTAACATATGGATGCCATGGTAGTACCTCTTCAAGGTCGTCCTCATCGGCGACAGCGGCGTCGGCAAATCCAACCTCCTCTCCCGCTTCACCCGCAACGAGTTCAACCTGGACAGCAAATCCACCATCGGCGTCGAATTCGCAACCCGCAGCATCCAGGTCGACGCCAAAACCATCAAGGCCCAGATCTGGGACACGGCGGGCCAGGAGCGCTACCGCGCCATCACCAGCGCCTACTACCGCGGCGCCGTGGGCGCCCTCCTCGTCTACGACATCAGCAAGCACGGCACCTACGAGAATGTGACGCGCTGGCTGAAGGAGCTGCGGGATCACGCGGACACGAATATTGTGATTATGCTGGTGGGCAACAAGAGCGATCTGAGGCATCTGAGGGCCGTGCCGACGGAGGAGGCGAAGGAGTTCGCGAGTCAGCATGGGCTGAGCTTCATCGAGACGTCGGCGTTGGATGCGAGTAATGTGGAGCTGGCGTTTCTGAATGAGTTGACGGGTATGTCCATGTCTGTACTCTACAGAGAGAGAGTACGAAGGGGATTTATATGGTGGATGCAGAATGAAAGCTGACTTTTGTGGTTGATTGGAACAGAAATCTACCGTATCGTCAGCAGCAAGGCGATCGAGCAGGGTCCCGCGGGCGAGGGGCCGAGTCCGGGGCAGAACATCCCGCTGGGCCCGTCGAACCCGCCTGGGGACGCGTCGAAGAAGGGGCAGTGTTGCTGAATGTGGCGTGCGACGGGTACGGGGCTGGCGGGCGCGGCATACGTTGTTTTCGGCGGCTAATGCTGGTGCGAGGGTGGCGGTCAGGCAGGCGAGCGAACGAGCGAGCTTATGGGGCGACGGTTCAACGGCGTTTCAGTGGCGCACGTGGTATTGCGGCAAGCGGCGCGGCGTCAAGATTATCATGAGTGGAATTTCAAGCATTGCTGTTGATTTACGTTCCGCCTTCTGGCATCTACATTGCGTCCTCTCACCTTTAAACTCTAGACTCCCAGCTGACAAACTCGCCATGCTGACCGTCGCTACTCACGCTGTGCAGAAGGTCCCCCGTTGGCTCCCGAAGATCCATCTTGCGCACCACGCCTAGTCACATCCGCTTACGAGACATGAGATCTCTGCCGCCCCTCCGGAAGAACCCCCGGACCCCCCACCGGACGCGGAGCCACAACAGCCTGACCCCTCCCCACCCACGGCCTCAGCACGCTGCTCGCCGCCGCCCCCCGCTTCCTCGCCTCCCTCTTCTCCAGCAACACCCTCTCCCTCTCCTCCTGCTTCTCAATACTCGCCCCCAGTCCCCCCCTCATCATGCACCTCTCATAAAACCCCCTCCGCTCCGCCCCCGCGCAATGACCACTCACACACGCCTCGTGGAAAGCCGCAACCAGGACCTGTCCCTCGAGGTGGTAGAGTTGCCCTTCCATCGGGAGGTCCGGGGGGATCGGGGTGGGGAAGGCGAGTTTGTGGCTTTGGCGACGGTGGGCGCGGAGGAGGAGGGCGAAGGTGCGGGTGTAGGCTGTTTGGCGGCGGACGCAGCAGGGGAGGGCGGTGTAGCCGCCGCGGCGGAAGCAGGAGCAGGTTCCGTCGGGGGAGGTGACAGAGTCGCGGCGGGGAGGGCGGGGGTTGGGGTCGGGAGGAGGGTTCGGGTTGGGGGGGAGGGTGGGGGGGAGGTTCATCTTTGTATGGTGTGTTGCCTTTGTGTGGAGTTGGGAGGGCGATGGTGGTCGGAAGGTCGTGACGGATTTGAGGAGTATTTGATGACAGAGTGAGTGAGGAAGACGGAGTGAGGAGATGGGAGTTATAGTGAAGGGGGAATATGTGGTAGCCAAGGGTTTGAGGACAACTGCAATAACTAGCGCGGACCGACCAGTGGTATCGAAGTTTAAAGCAGCCTCTACAACCTCAAGCTGAGGATTGTGACGTGCTGTGGACAAGCGTGGTAATACAGTTACTAATATACTTTAGCAAGAGCGAAATATGTAGTATATGAGGAAGGGGAAGGACCGGGCTGTTTGGGGATGACTTCGAGCGACGATGCTATACACGTCGACGCGGTCACACATCAGAAGCCTTTGCCGTGAGGACATCACGATGCCTCACAGTGCGTTACCATGAGGGATGATATCGTCAACCTCATCGCCCATCCTCACGTGACCATCATGTCCTCACTCACTCTGCGCCACTTTCCCCAGGGCAAACTCTCCACTCTGCCTCTCTGCCCTCTCCAAGCCGCACCTCTCCTCTCCATCCACCCAAACTGTGCCCAGCCGAATGTTATTCGACGAGCGTTTCCTCGGCGCCAACGCAACACACGAGAGCCGCGACGCCTGGGCCGAGGACACCTGGCCGCGCATCACCCTCGTCTGGGGTTACATGATCCTGCTGCACTTCGCCCGCCTGCTGCCCATCGATCCCGTGGTCGTGCATTGGCTGGCGGTGTTGCTGAGGAGGGTGTCGGATTCCGCGGCGCCGGTGGTGGTGGGGTTGTCGGAGGGGTATCTGCTGTGAACTTACGGAGTGGGGGGGGGCAAAGAAGGTGGTTTGTTCAGTGAGGGCGTTGCAATCAGTGTCTTGAGAGGGCCATATCGCGTTTCAGGGTCGAGCGCACAGCCACAGTATCGTTCGTCGACTTGCAATAATCAACTACCACAACGATCGCACGAAAACGAACCAGAGCACGAAACGCCGTACAACAGTAAACTACACACAAGAAACAACCATGTCCTCCTACCTCAGCAACCTCCTCACCTCCACCACCTCCCGCTACAACACCCTCCGCCGCACCCTCCTCCCCACGGAAGACGACGGCGACACAGAAGACGACTCCCACCTCTCCCGCGTCCTGCGCGCCTACTACACCGAAAAAGCCCGCCCTTACCCTCCCTGGCTTCCCCCGGACCCCAACGACAGAAGAGCAGCAGCAGGCCTCACGCCGCAGCCATACGGTCAACCCGGTGGCAGCAGCAGCGGCGGGTACTTCGCCAGCGCGGGCGGGCGGAGCCGGCAATACTTAGCCGCACAGAACGCTGGAGGAGCAGGAGGACAAAGAGGCAGCCTCAGCGATCTCTGGGATGCTCCCGCCGCACACCCGCCTTCCCCCCTGCAACCCCAGAGTCTGCGCGCGGGGAGGCGAGTCCAGCAGCAACCCACTAGCTCGCTAGCCCCGCCCACGACCGCGCAAGCACAAGCACGGCCCTTGCCTTCGCAGCGCGCGGGCTCGTATCAGACTGTGCAGGCCCAGTCACATTCCCATTCCCTTTCCAATAGTTATTCCCAGCAGCAGCAGCGACCAGGCCCAGGACAGGGACAGGGATCAGAGCAAAGCCCTCCCAGCAGTAGCGGCGGAGGAGGCGGTGGCGGAGGCGGCACAGCGCAAGATAGACTCAAAGCTAGACTCTGGGGTGGTAACCGTTCGGGCAGTTTCGTGGGTTCGGTTGGGGGTGGTGGTAGTAGCCCGGGGTTGAGTGCGGTCGGGGCCGGAAACCCTTATGAGCAGGCTACTGGGGTGAGCGCGAGTGCGAATGCGCCGTGGAGTAGTCATGGGAATGGGGGCGCGTACGATACCGGTGGTGGTGGTGGCGGGGGAGGAGCAAGTAATAGAAGGTATGGGCGGGCTGGTTGAGTAAGTGCTGTGTGATGTGGGCTGGAGGGAGCGTGTGAATTTTAGCGAGGTGTTTTGGTGTTTGGGGTCTGTACCTACATCGTAGAGCCAAACGGACCCATACTACAAGCAGGACACAGTGCAACGACGGGAAGGAAGGTTTTGTTGAAGGTTGAAACACATCATTTGACCACCTTCCGTAGAAGGCAAGCTCAGCTAACTCAAGTACACACGCACACCGGCCAGTGTGCTTTTCCACCCAGTCAGGCCATCATCGCATCGTGAAGTAATGCATGCCCCAGTCTTCTAATCCTGAACGCCTTGCCATGCAGGTCAAGCAAGCAAGCATCAAGCGCAAGTCGCTTCCGTCATCCGATCGGGGGGAAGTGGAGGGGCAGTTAGGCAGGCGTTTAGTCAACCTCCTCGACGGTCGGGCCGTCGTCGCCGCCAGCGCCGGGAGCGCCGCCTGCACCTGGGAAGCCGCCGGGCCCACCGCCGGGCATACCACCGCCCATGCCGCCGGGCATTCCACCGCTCTCGCCGCCGTAGATCTTCATCATGATCCTGTTGAGTTGTTAGCACGTGCTTCAAATGGTGGTGAGCATAAGTGGGTGATGACTTACGGGTTGGCAACGGCCTCCAACTCCTTCTGCTGCGCCTCGTACTCGTCCTTGGTCGCCTGCTGAGACTCGTCGAGCCAAGCAACGGTCTTGTCGATCTCGGCCTTCAACTTTTCCTTATCTTCTGCGGCAAGCTTCTCCTCGACCTTGGAGTCGGAGAGGGTGTTCTTCAGTGAGTAGGCGTACGACTCGAGCCCGTTCTTGGCCTGGATGCGGCCCGCCTCCGCTTCATCCTCCTCCTTGTACTTCTCAGCCTCGGCCAACATGCGCTCAATCTCCTCCTTCGACAGACGGCCCTTGTCGTTGGTGATGACAATCTTGTTGGTCTTGCCGGTGCCCTTCTCGACAGCGGAGACGTTCATGATCCCGTTAGCGTCCATGTCGAAGGTGACCTCGATCTGAGGGACACCACGCGGCGCCGGAGGGATACCGGTGAGCTCGAACTTGCCCATGAGGTTGTTGTCCTTGGTGCGGGCACGCTCGCCCTCGAAGACCTGGATGAGCACACCGGGTTGATTGTCGGAGAAGGTCGAGAAGACTTCGGACTTCTTCGTGGGAATGGTGGTGTTGCGCTTGATCAACGGCGTCATCACACCACCAGCGGTCTCGATGCCGAGGGAGAGCGGCGCGACATCGAGGAGGAGAATCTCGTTGGTCGACTTGCTGGAGGTGTCGCCGGAGAGGATGGCGGCCTGGACAGCGGCACCGTAGGCAACAGCCTCGTCGGGGTTGATGGACTTGTTGGGCTCCTTGCCGTTGAAGAAGTCGGAGACCATCTTCTGGATCTTGGGAATGCGAGTGGAACCACCAACAAGCACGATCTCGTGAACAGAAGATTTGTCGATCTTAGCATCACGGAGGACACGTTCGACGGGTTCCATAGTGGAGCGGAAGAGATCTTGGCAGAGCTCCTCGAAGCGGGCGCGGGTGATGGAGGTGTAGTAGTCGATGCCCTCGTACAGCGAGTCGATCTCGATGGAGGTCTGCGCCGACGAAGAGAGAGTACGCTTGGCCCGCTCGCAGGCGGTGCGGAGACGGCGGAGAGCGCGGGCGTTGGCGGTCAAATCCTTTTTATTCTTGCGTTTGAACTCACTGACGAAATGGTTCACGAGGCGATTGTCGAAGTCCTCGCCACCAAGGTGAGTGTCGCCGGCCGTCGACTTGACCTCGAAGATGCCCTCCTCGATCGTGAGCAGGGACACATCGAATGTGCCACCACCCAAGTCGAAGATGAGCACGTTGCGCTCGCCAACAGTCTTCTTGTCGAGACCGTAAGCAATGGCGGCGGCGGTCGGCTCGTTGATGATGCGGAGCACGTTGAGACCAGCGATGAGACCGGCATCTTTCGTTGCCTGCCTCTGCGAGTCGTTGAAGTATGCGGGGACGGTGACGACGGCGTTGTTGACGGTGCCGCCGAGGTATGATTCCGCGGTCTCCCGCATCTTGGTCAGGATCATGGCCGAGATCTCCTCGGGTGTGAAGTGCTTGTCCTCGCCCTTGAACTCGACCTCAATCACCGGCTTGCCGCCCTTCTCGATGACCTTGAAGGGGAAGTGCTTCATGTCGGCCTGGACCTCTGCGTCGGCGAATTTGCGGCCGATGAGGCGCTTAGCGTCGAAGACGGTGTTGATGGGGTTCATGGCGACCTGGTTCTTGGCGGCATCGCCGATCAGGCGCTCGGTGTCTGTGAAGGCGACGAAGGAGGGGGTTGTGCGGTTGCCTTGGTCGTTGGCAATGATCTCGATGCGGTCATCTCTGAAGATGCCCACACACGAGTAGGTCGTGCCCAAGTCGATGCCGACTGCTGGCGCCATGGTGGGTGGTTGTGTGGAGCTTGTGGGAATGGGTTGTGGGGATCAAAGAGGTTGTGTTGGTGGTGTGAGAGGTAGTAACAAAGCTTGGGAGGTCGTGGAGGTTGATGTGTGTGAGAGAGTGTGGGAGCAACTGTCACAAAGAATTTTATGTCGTTGGTGGGTGAAATTCTGGCTGGCAATGGAAGATTCCAGATGGTTCCTGTGACGCAACGTGGAAGCGTGTGTCATGAAAGCGCCTCAGGCAAACAAACCTCGTCGAGCAGATACACGTGATGGACTCTCAGCCTCGATCTCCCGCAATATTTACCACATCCAACCATGTATTTACTCGCCTCTCTCGTCTTGCGGACTTCCAGCTCCCCCTGCCCTGGAGCCACTTACCTTGCCGCCCACCTTTTACTTACTTCCCGCACGACGAGTCGCGATCGTACGCCGGCCTTCCAGGGATCATCAGCGAGCGAGGTCCAGGCCGGGTATCGCTCAACTTCACTCATGGACGTCCTGCGAGCGTAGTCGACTTCGCTCCCGCCATCTGTACAGGCTGCGGGTTCGGTTCGAGGCAAACGTCAGTCGCGGGCAGGCTTCAATGGATCGGTGGTCGCGAGGTTTTCGAAGCCAACGGCATGAGGTGCTTGGCTAGTCGTCCCGGCCCTTGCTGCTTCCTCACGAGCCCGGAAGAAGTCTCGTAGAGACGTCGTGGGGTCGAGCATCGCTACCTTCTCAAGACCGGCATCGCCTGTTTCCTTCTCGCTCTGCACACCGCTGGCCTGCACCATTCCATCTGCCTGTGCGCGGTCCAGAACCGGCATCGCATCTCCGCTTGCATCCTTGGGCATCCGCTCATCCTGGTCGGCATGCAGCTCATTTAGCAAAGTGCGGAAGTCAGTCATGGCGCGCTCGCCGGCAAGGAGCGCAGCCTTGCACGAAGACTCTCCAAGACAAGCTGAAGACGACAGATGATTTTCGAGGCTCTACGGCAAGTGTATGGAGGAGCTGTCAATCTTTAAGGATGTGCCAAAAGACAAGCTACGAGCTTGCGTACTCTGGTTTGCATTTGTGGGAACACGTTTGTCGGTGTGCGCTTCGAATGATGTTCTTTAAGCGACAGAGACGGTTACTACTGGCGAGAGAGCAGTTCAACAGAGATTTGTAGGTAGGCTACCCATAAACACCATAAGGAGCATGCTACTTTCTACGTCCGAATCATCTAGACACAGCACAGCATCCGCGTCTCTTACCCCTCAAAGTCCACCGCCACCCCCATCACCAATCACCAACCACCAAATCACCGACCCACCCCCCGCCACCGCCTCTTCTCCTCCCTCAACGCCCCCACAGTCCTCTCATACGCCTCCCACACCAACCTATAACCCGCCTGCAATTTCTCGTACCGGCGCTTCAGATCATGGCGCTCCCGCTCCTTCCTCAGCAGCACGTCGTGCTGGTGCTGGATTTTACGGTCGAGGCGCGCGATCTCGCCCCAGAGGGTGGGGACGTCGGTGCCGTAGCGGTCGCGGCTGAGGGTGTTGATGTAGGATGCTGAGTGGTGGTGGGGGGGCATCTGTTGTTGCTGTTGTTGTTGTTTCTTGAGTCTTGCCTGTTGGGTTAGCGATAGGTTGGTATGTAGTCTGGCCGAGTTGTGGAGTACTTACTTGATTCGTTGTTGTTGATGTTTAAGGCTGTCGAGTCTAGTTCTCGGCTTGCGTGTTTGGGCAGGTTTACAGAACGAAACGACCACTCACAGTGGAAGCCTTCTCTCTATATCACCAGCCGCGAAAGGCTGTGAACAACAGATGTTTCGCAGGCGGCCTCAAACGCATCATCACAATTGGGGGGGGGACGCAAGACAAAAAAGCCTCGTCTGGTGGCCCCACCCACGAACCACACTCGAGGCAAAGATCACGAGAGACCAGGTCTCATGATCACTGAGCGACGAGACATCGTCATCACCGGTGAAAGAGGGCTGGGTTTCTTAGCAAGCAAACATTGCCTACTACGTTGACGTCAGTCATTTCGAATGCATGTTAGGAGTTGAGGAGTACATGTATGGGTGTATGCACCGCTCCGTGAAGCTTGCCCAAGCTCGATATGCCAAGGCCGAGTACTGTGCCCTGTGTGTAAGGTCTCGAGCAAACATTTGTGCCTCAACGGATCCAAGTCCCTGGTGTGGTTCACTGATGACCCGTCGCCGAGTTTGTCTGCTTGACTCTTGCTTCGATGTTGTGCTACCTTAGCTAAGAGACAGAAGGGTATAGACGGCACTTCAGGACGACAATGATATGGGCAGTGTCATCAGTTTACATACACCAGTGTCAAGCAACGAGCACATGCAAAAAGCCAGATCAAGCATCGGATATGCAGTCCTGAAGAAGGCTCAGCTGAGGTACTGCCGTCATGTACGAACGTCATACAAGCAAAGCGACCAAGAAACGAAGCACCAAAGTCCGCATCAACATACCCCCCCCATCTAACCACACAAACACACAAACACATCTATCCATCACATCCCATCCCATCACCCATCACCCATCAGCACTCTACGCAACAAAAGCCAACATCCGCCTCTTCAACCCACTCCACACCTTCGGGCCCGGCATACTGTAGCTCGACAAAGTAGTGTAGATGTTGATCAAGATGCCCGGCCCCGTGGCTTTGTAGAGACCGGGACCCGCGCGGCAGTCGGCGCCCGAGTTGCACGGGTGCGTGGTGCCGGAGCCGGTGATCTTGAGGTTGATGCAGTTGGGGTAGTTCTGCGCGCCGTCGGCGTTGCCGGCGGAGTGGAGGGCGATGATTTCGTGGCGGAGGACGAAGTTGCCGGAGAGGTCTGTTGGGGGAAAAGTGTTAGTTTTGGGTGTTGGCGTGACGATGTAATCAGGATCAGTGATGCTTACCGGATGGGATCTTCATGGTCCAGGTGTTGTTGTTGGCGATGAGCTTGTCCGTCGCCCAGGTGCCCGGGGGCGAGGCATCGGACGTGAGACCCGCAGCGTCGACCTTGAAGAAGATGAGCTTGCTCTTGTCCTGGCTCGTGCAGTCGCCGTCACACCGCGCCAGGTAGTCAATGACCGGGCCGTGGTGGCTGCTGGGCCAGGTGTTCCACTGCAGGTCGATCGTCGAGCCCGCGGCAACGGTGATGGACGTCGTGCCCGGAGTGGCGCCCTTGTGGCAGGTGATGTTCTGGTCACCGTACTCACTGGGCGCGACAAAACCGTTGTCCTGGTTGTAGGCGAACCAGCCGGCCTGCTGCGGCTTGGTGGAGTCGTAGATCCACTGGGGCGAGCCACCGGGGTGCCACTTGCCGCCCGCGACGACACCGGAGACGTAGCCGTGGGCGGAGACGGCGGGGAGGGCAGCTATGGCCGCTAGGGCGACGGCCGGGAGGGTGAAGGAGTGCATGTTTGATGTGTGGCGTTGGTTGGGTATAGGGCGGTTGGGTTTGATGAGCTGTTGCGTAGGACTTTGAACTTCGTGAATGAATGAATGAACGAACCGATCAACGGTCTCTGTAACGAGTGACTGTGGTTGGAAGGGAGAAACGGAGTGAGCTGGCACTGTTGGAGGAACGAGCAACAATGGAGGAGGTAGAGACGTTGATATACTTTACCATAAGCGAGCTGCAATGGAACGTGGTATATTCATCCGCGCCTAACTTGGATCTGGGGGTAATCTAGATGCAGCGTGGCGGGTTCGGGCGTTGTATGCGAAGATGAGAAACGGACTCCTTGTATCAGATCCCGGGTCATGACAGCTTGCGACGTTTCGCGGTTTCGGCGTGCGACAACGGTTTACGCTGCTGGTATGCTTTTTTTTTTTGCACGGTCAACCAGAAGCCTTGTTGTTCTTCGCAGGCGTCTGGTAGCCGTCGCTCTGCTCTCCAGGCGTGAACCTTTGTCTACCTCGCGAAGGGAGTAACGGCCGAAAGCCGCCTCGCTATGGGGGGGTTGGATCGTGAAGCAGATAGATTCGCCAAGCGCTGTGGTGCTTTCGAATAGATTGCTGGGCGAGATGTCAGGAGGAGGTCTGAAACCGAAGAGACGGAAGTTCCTAGCCCGCTTCCGGGTAAATAGTGAAGGCACGTGATATGTCTTGGGCTTCATCCCGTCGCTGTACGATCCCACCCAGTCTTCGACATTAATGATAATGTTTCGTCCGAGGAGGAGATATCTGACGACCGGAGAAGAATGAGGACCAGACGATATACTGGTCAGGAGCGGAGAGCAGGCAACCATGGACTCGTCGTTGTTGCTACGAGGCAGGAGGAAACCCGCAGGAACAGAGCGAGATCGAAGCAAGTTATATGCCAACACTACCTGCGCAAACTCGCTCAAAATGTCTCGAGCGGTCAGATGACTGGGTCCTAGAGCGACCAAGGGCTATAGGGTGCCATTGTCGCCGCTTGGGGACGAGGTACGACATCGCCTTCAGCTGGCTGTACACGCCAATATGTACTTCACGCACGGCAGCAGAGCGCTCATCGAGGACAACATACCGTATACCTTACTTGTCGTGATACCGATCAGCGCATCAGTGAGGACTTGATACGGAAGTTGCCTTCGAACGTCACCCGCCACTGAGCGTGACCACGCGGAGGACGGTTGGAGAGCAAGGCTTCCGAGAGTGTCGACCTGGTAGGGTCACGCAAGCCGTCACGAGGTAAGTGTCCAACCAGGGCTCAAGTGTTTTGAGAGCACATCAGTATTCGTAGTTCACATGGAAGGCTAGTCTTCGGATTGCCAAGATCGTGCCTGCCGCTCCCCCTCACTCCCCTTCGCCACTTCACAATTCCACAGCTTGACGAACACAACTCCACATTATGGCAGCGAAGTCACGGCTCCTCAGCCTGCCATGTGAGCTAAGTGACAAAATCTACGAGTCCATCGCGATCGACGAGCACAACGTCCACTACCGAGCAATACCAGCTAGTCTCCAACTCGTGCCTCCTCCTCGCCCGCGGACAGCTCCACGACGAGTACCTCGAGAATCTGCTCGCCAACAATTTTAAGCTCTGCAACAACAACATCATCATGGAAGCCACAGTCACCGACCTGGACTTCGGCCGAGCCCTTCGCCTTCTTCCGCCCCCTCACACCAACTCAACTCGACGCAATGAGGATGAAATGCAACCTGCGAGTAAGGCTGGTCCTTCACCGAGCCCGAGGAGGCTATATCGCATTGCCACAATTGACACGATTGCCAAAGACTTCAGACCCCTGGTGCATATGCTGCGACCGCAAAGGCTTGAGCGCGCGCAGTACCGCGTCGTCGTCGACGACGCCGCAGCATCCGGGGCTGGCATGCTGAACGGTACCTTTGAGATGGAATACAAGTATGAGGTCGCGGGTACTCGGGAAGGGGCAAAGGCTGTGCACTGTAGTCGCGCCGTGGAGTAACATGAGGAAGCATCAGTGGCTTGCAGCGAGACTTCGTGCTTGCATGATGAGACTGTCAAGGGAGAGACGGCGGGATCAAGGTCTTCAATTGTCGGAGGTTGGGGGGTGCTTCAACATGGCAGGAACGGTGGTTTTTCGTCAAAGGATCCCGACAGAGCTGCGTAGGCCGAAGTGAACTGTGGCCGATGCTGGCAGCGAGTTGGGATCGGTGGGTGTCACCTGAAAAGTCGTCTGGCTACTACAGCAGGACAAGACGTCTCACAGCTTGCAAACTTGAGATCCAAGTGTACCGATGGCGAAGCTAGATACGCCGGCCCACTAAGAGATTCCTTTCCCACGTCCGCGTGCTCGCCATACACCCGCATTTCCCGGCCACTTCGAATCGTTCTGCGTGCAGCGATCCTTGCCAGGCGCTTTCTCATGCACAGCCAAGACCGCATCGTGAGGGCGATACCAATATCGGTACAGATGTGATAGGGTGGATGCTCACAGTTACTCGGAGCCTCATCACACGAATCAAATCGACGGCCTGCTCAGGAACAATAATGCGTGTCGGAGTCAACCTGGCATTTCAAGCAAAAGCGCCCACGCCTCGCTCCAACGCTATCAAACCCAGGCGCTAAATCCAAAACAAGAACTCACTCCATCCTCGCCGCGCACGAGGCCCCCGGCGAAGGATCCGAGCATTAAAAGGCATGTACAAGATGCATCCCCCGGCATCAAACAGAACCCACTCACAAATCGACGCCGTGCTACTCGCCTCCTCTATGCCCTCTCCGACCCAGTGGGCGAAGGCGGCACAACAATCGTCTCCGGCACCGGCGGTGTAGGCAAAGACCTCCCCCCATCCCCCTTCGTCTCCACCGTCAGCACAGTAGTATCACCCTCTTCCTCCGCAATACTCTCCTGCACTCCCCCTCCACCGGCGTCC
The DNA here is from genome assembly GCA_005059865.1 of Friedmanniomyces simplex. Classification (NCBI taxonomy): domain Eukaryota; kingdom Fungi; phylum Ascomycota; class Dothideomycetes; order Mycosphaerellales; family Teratosphaeriaceae; genus Friedmanniomyces; species Friedmanniomyces simplex. Next base: position 20,270 of record NAJQ01000017.1, read on the forward strand.
GAAACAGTGCTCGTCCCCGCCGCCCGCCTCCTCGCTCTCCGCCTCGACCGCTCGTCATCAGCGCTCTCCCTCCGTCTCCTCACCCTCAGACTCTCATCCCTCGCCGGGGTCTCACTGAGCATCCCACCGCCACCCGCACCCTCCCCATCGCCGCCACGGAGACCCTGCAGCAGACTCGCGGCGCGATCGGCAATATCCTCGCCTTCAGACGCCGCGCCACCATTCTCAAGCGGACTAGCGTCCTCGCCCGACAAGAACCCCTCCGTCTGAGTCGGAGACAACAACCCACCATCCCCTTCCACAACAGCACCCGCGACATTCTCGCCCGTCTCCGGGATCTTCTGGCCCGAAGCGACGCGCACCTGATGCTTATCCTTCAACCTCGCGCGCCTCCTCTGCTCGCGCGTGGCCTTCGCCTGCGGCGCCGCGGCCCGCAGTTTCTCGAGCAATTGATCCATAGCGCCCGTCGAAGCAGGCGAAGGCGGGGCGGAACCGTCAGAGGTCGACACGGCGGCGTTGGCAGCCTGAGCGTTGATCTGCTTGCGGCGCATATTCGCCTCGTTCCGGCGCCACGTCTCCTCGAGGACGGTGTTCTTCTCGTGCGATTTCTGCGAAATATCACATCAGTATTGACCATCACAAAGCACCGGATTAGGGGAGGACCTACCTTATACTCCAACACAAACCCGGCCAACTTCCCAAAAAACTCCCTCCGCGCTGTTTCGTCCTTACAATCATCCCCGAAGAACGTCAAGATATCATCATACACCCTCGTCATCTCATCGAGATACAACCCCATCTGCTCCGCCTTCCGCCGCGCCTCTTTCATACTCCTCTGCACCACCTGGCTCACCCGATCCTCAGGGTGGAACTTCCCGGCATCGCTCAGGTTCCCAGCATCGAGACTCTGCTGCACATTGGCGATATTGTCGATGTACTTCTTGGCATCCCCCTGCAATTGCTCGACATTGATCTTCTGCGCCGCGACGACCCCGGCGATATCGTCGGTGAAGTCTTCGTATTGCGGGTATTGCTTACGGACCACGCGCTCGACGTAGTCCATGAGCGTGCTCTCGTTGCTGTTATCCTTCACCATCCCCAATCTCGCAAGGGACGAGAGCTTGAAACCGTACGCCTGCTTGTTGGTATCATTCATGTAATTCCCGATATCCAAGATCAGTTCCAGCACGGGAATCAGCTTGACGGAATCCCGCAAACTCTCCGCCACAGCCACGACCTGCTTCAACCTGGCGCTGACTTCATCGTACTCCTGCTCGAATGTCCCCGTCAAGCGCAGCGCCCGCATCCTTGCCTTCCAGTAGTGATGCAGCTCGTAGGCAGTATACAGGTACACCTGATCCTCCCTCGTCAACTCGCCAGGGTCCTGCTCACGAGGCGTCTTAAGCGCGTCCGGCCCAGTCCAATCGCGGGAGTAAGGGCCCATGAGCTTGGCGACGTTATCCGGGATCGAGCACATATGCTCGGCCATGAGGAAATTCATCGCCTGCTCGTTGTCGAGGATCTCCTTGTCGCAGTGGATGACCATGCGTACCACCTCCTCCGTCTCGCGGTCCTTGAGCTTGTTGAAGGCGATCTGCATCGTGTGCGAGAGATCTCGGCTGATGAGCTGTTTCTTGTCGCTCTTCGCTTTGCCTGTGGACTTGCCGATAGTTTTGATTTCCTTGGCCATGAACAACTTCTCCAGCTCATCTAGGATACCCTTCCGGGACAGCTCCTGGTACTTCTCCTCTTTCTGCTCGTGCGTAGTCGTATTGAGACCCCACATCGTAATCTCGGGCGAGTCGATCTTCTCCCAATGCAGCGCCTTGAGCTTCTTCTTCGGCCGGGGACCGATGGCACCCATGGGATTCGAGCCGGTGTACATCGGCTGCGGCAAGAACCCACCTTTCAGCCCACCAGGTAAAGGTGGCGCATTTGGTGCTGGAGGCGGAGGTGCGCCGTTAGCGAAGCCAGGCGGTGGTGGAGGAGGCGGAGGAGCACCGCCCAAGAATCCTGGCATAGGAGGTGGAGGAGGTGCAGAACTCCCAAAACCAGGCATGGGCGGGGGTGGCGGGGCCGCCATACCAGAGAAACCAGGCATAGGCGGCGGCGGAGGTGGTGGTCCACCATCAAACCCGGGCATAGGCGGTGGAGGCGGCGCTTGCGGTCCGTCGAACTTCTGTCTCGGCGGCTCAACATCACTCGGTGTCTTCGGGCTCTCGCTCTCCAAACTGGGATGGCTCGGGCCCGTCGTGACTCCATCGCCCTCCTCATCATCACTCCCTCCGTCGGTAACACGAGCCGTCTTCCTCATAAGTTCAGCCAACATCCCCTGCTGCGCCGCAGCAATAGTCGACGGAACCTTCGGCCTGACCATCTGCACCAGCCTCGGCGTCTCCACCACCATCTCCTCGCTCTCCTCCCCACTACCCTCCTCCACCATCCCACTCCCACCAACGCCATCGACCTGCCTGCCACCCACCGGCTTCCTCCTCACCCCGCCCGCACCCCTCTCCCTATTCGCGGCCCCCAAGTACTCCATCCGCTCCTCCAACCCCTCCGTCCGCACCCCAGCCCCCTCCATCTTCTCTCTCAACTCCCGCAGCTTATCCGTCGGTTGGAACTGCCCCCACACTTTCCCTTCGAGCTTCGCCTGCGTCTTGGCCCGCTCCAGCTGCATCTCAAGTCGATCCATAAGCTTCTCTCGATCCAGGATCCCCTGCGCGAACTTCGGATCCATCGCCGCGGCCGCCGCCACCCCGCCGTTCTTCCCACCGCCACCACTAGCGCCGCCCTTCTGCACCGACGACGCCGCAGCGATATCCTGCGCATCCCTCAACATCAAATACAGCTCCCTCGTCTCCAGCTCATTCCGCTGCAACTCTCCAGCCCGCACCCTCTGCATCTCCGCCAACTCCGCGCGGAAACCCTCCGTCTGCCGACCCAACAGATCGATAACCCCAGCCTGCTCCTCCACCTGTTTCCTTAGCTTCGCCACCAACCCATCAGCACCCATCTCCACCTGCCCTCTCATCTCGTCCCGCTCCGCCACGGCCGCATCGGCAATCAGCCTTGCCTCGCTAGCCTCTTCTCTCGCCTGCCGCGCTTCGCCGTCAGTGTACAGCCGATCCATCAGGTTCTGCACCGTGAAATTGAGACTCTGCTTGAGCTCCATATCCGGTAATCGACGGTCCATAGCGACGTAGGACATCATGCTCTCCACGAGCTGGAACGTCCTGAGCCGGTCCTCCCCCTCATTATCCCGCATCAACAGCAAATGCTGCAGCGCACTGAGAAAGTAATCCGCCGCCCTGGTCCCGCCCAGTTTCTGCTGGATCGCCTCGACAATCTGCACTGGATCATTGAGGTCCCGCGGCGTGTCGAGCATGCTCTGGTCATCCCCAGTCAGGCTCGCGCCCTCCCTCTCCAACAGGTCCTCGTAATCGATGGCCTCGTTGGTCCGGTACCGCTCGGTCTGCTTATCAATAACCTCATACTGGAACCCCTCCATCTTGCCCAAAATCCTCTTCAACCCGCACGCCACAAACTGCGCCCGGATATGACACCGGAGCTTCAGGTCCCGGTCGGGCGCATCCACCATACTATTCACCAAGAACAAGGAGGTGACCGCGTACTCCATTAGTAAGTTCTCCATGCCAATCCCACCACTCCGCACCTCATCCGAAGCGCCCACCAACGACCCCATCTTCCCCCGCCCATCGATCGTGACCTCCACAATCCGCATCCAAGCGTCGAAACGCCCGTTCTCACTCTGCTGCGCTTTGAGATGATCCAGTGCCTCGATCACCCTCAGATGCCCTTTGCCCTCCGCCCAATGACACAAGAACGTCAACAGCTCCGAGACAAGCTTCCTCGTATTCAGCCTCGGACTCGTGAGAGACCCGCAAAGCGCCATAACCACCGTATCATGCTGCAGCGCGTCATCGGCGCCGTACTTATTGTTCATGAGCGCCTTCAGGCACTTCACGATATCGTACTCCCTGTCCAGATCGCGCTCATTCTGGTTCCCCGTCCCGACACTCGCGGGCGCGGGGCCCGATTGCTGCCGCTTGTTGATCTTGGCCAGGGTGTTCGTCAACGCGACTTGCCCCTGCGCATCCACAAATTGCCTCACCCATGCAATCGGTTGCGTGCGCAGACTGACACCCAGGGACTGCAGCTGCTTGGGCGTGATGGTGTTGTCCAGAACGCGCTTGACGAACCACTCCGGCGCACCCTCCTCACCTGCTCTATCGATGATGCCGGAGTACGCGCCGATACCGTCCGTCATGCTGGTCATGGTCGTCCGGGCATTCTGGCGTTTCTTCTGCTCGCCCTGCCATTCGGCCAGACGGTCCTGGTGCACGAGCGTCCATTTCTTGCTGATGGGGTAAGCTTCCATTTGGCGACGGGCTTGCTCAGGGAGGGACTTCCAGCCGCGTTTGAGCATCAGGTCCATAAACTCTTTCTCGATGACTCTATCGGGTGGGCGACTGCTCGGTGAATCTGGGGAGAATGATACCGTGCTCGAAAACGCGGATGGGTTGCTGGTGCTGAGGAAGCCGTGCGATCGGTCGCTCGTCCGAGATGGAGCCAGTTGTGGGAGGAGGTTGCTGCTGTCCAGCTGTATACTCGGGAAGCTCGCTTGGCTCATATACCCGTTCCCATACCCTCTTCGCTCATGCGACGAAGTACTCCGTATACTGCCATGATCGCTGCTGCCCCGACTGGGCGCATAGTACCCATTCAGCGTACTCGCATCGCTTTCAAAGCTCTTCACCGTCGCCGTCCTGCCGTTCACACCCGCATGCATCGGCGGTCGCGGCGCTTGTCCATTGCTCTGCCCCTGGCTGTAACCCTCTACCGACGGGTACTGGTGAAAGTCACCACCTCCTTTATTCAAATGATGCGGCTGCGGCTCCCGTCGACTGCCCGGCCGATCCATCTGTTCCATCCGCATCGGCTGCTTCGTATCCGCCGACATCGAATCGTAGGGTATACTGGTCACAACGCCCGCCTGCATATTAATCCCATCGTGCCCTGCCCGACCATACCCGTACCCATTCCCGTTCCCATTACCGTTATACTCGTCTTGCTCCGGCTGAACAGTGGAGATACTACTCCGGTGCGAGTGCCGCGACATGGTGCTAGCTGCGTAGTTGGCCGAGTGCAGACTCCCGCCGGTGTTGGCGATTTCCGGCAGGGACGGCGGCGGCGTGGGGTCATTGTTCCCTTTGTCCTTCTTGGAGCGGGAGAAGAAGGACTTGCCCCCGCTCGACTGCCGCGACTGCTTGTCGGAGGAGAACATCGTCGGCGCGAAGAAGATATGCTGGCCGTCTAGGTGGGCGTGTATACCGTTATGCGGCGCTTAGGCGGAGGAAGCGCTCAGAGGCGCGGGTTCGCGCTGGTATTGTGTGCGCCAGGATGCTGCCGCTGGAGTGCGTTCGCAGTCACTGCGCGTGTGTGTTCAACCTTCACTCCCGCATCCACTACCACCGCATCCTATCCTTCTCTTTCCCGCTTTGTGCTCACAACAGAATACCCGCGCACCCAAAGCGGCCGCCCACCCTGAACCCGCGTGCGTTCCTGCCGATCTCACCTCCCTCAGACCTCGACCTGACGCCACAGAAAAGCCCAGACTACTGCCACTGCTCTTCGTGGGGCACACGGTCGTGGATTCGGCGGGGTCGTCAGTAATGCATCCGCGACGAAAGATCCCAAAAGGTGATCGTGAGACGCAATCCCCCGGACTGGACTGGCTAGGGGCAAGGGTCACGTTGCGGCTGGGCCCGTCTTGTGCATGGTGGCGTTCGAGGTCTGCATGTAAATAAATAGTAGAGATACATGTACATGTAGACACGCGACAGGGAAAAAGAACATGTAACAGACGACTCGAGAGAGACCGTGGGAGAGCAGATAGCGTCGTTGGAACGTTGGCGTGTTGACATTGTGTGTACACTATGTACATGCAGCAGCCTCGGCCTTGCGTCTGCGGCCGTGTAACGAGCAACAGACTAAATACATATCAACACCCATATGCACTCTTTCGCACAGTACTCCAGACGCCGCGCTAATCCATCCATACGGATCCCTTGTCGACCGTCAGCCGCGCTCATGCCGCATAAGAGCTAATATAATAAGTCAACACACTCTCCCCACCCCCCACCACCACCTCCTCCCCCGCCGGCAAAAACACATACAAAATCAGCGCATGCTGGTTGCAAAAACACGCTATCACCCTCCCTCCCAGCCTCCCCACACTCAGCACCCGCCCCCAGTCCCTCCCCTCTACCCTCACCGTCGCCCACCCTTCCTCGCCATGCTGGCCCGTACTATCTCCCAAAGCCTTCATCCGCGTGGAGGGATGGTTCGCGAGCCCGTCCTCACCATCAGACACTTGCTCCGGGTCGAGCTCAGGGTTCTCAAGGCCAGTCCACAGCGAGGAGATATGCATACTATCCGTGTGCAACGCCAACCGCAAGCACCCGTGCATATTAGCACTAAGCTCCAACTTCGGCCCCGCGGTCGCAGACTGCGTCGCGAACCCCCCAATCGATCTCCCAGCCCCGGACTTCGTGGCGAGCGCGAGTTTGGTAAAGCGATCCGAGATAGTCTTCAACTGCACGAGATTAGGCAGCACGATATGCACGTCCGGCGCGCGACACCGGGGTTCGTGCAGCCCTTCCACGGCGGCGGCGGCGAGGACGCGGATGGGTATGTCTTGCGTCACGACGGTCTCGCGGTCTTGGCGGGCGCCGAAGAACTCGACGCTTTCTTCGCGGAAGTCGGTGGAGGGGCCGTCAGGGTGGAAACCATTGATACTGCTGGAGGTGCCGTTGCCGGCGAAGTGGTCTTGGCCCGGTGCTGTGGCGGTGGGTTGCGAGCTTCGGAGGGTTTCGGTTGTGATGGTAAGGCTGAGCAGGGGGATGTTGTCTTTCTTCGTTAGGCGGATGCTGGCTGCGTTGGCGTTTTGTGCGGATCTCAAGGCGCGTTGTAAGACTGCTAGAGGGACTTCGAGGTTGATAGTATTGTTGGGCGCCGCGCTTTGGATCGTGTAGTTATCGAAGATGGTATCGAGGGTCAAGACGCTCCATACCTGCGTGCCTGTATCCGGGATGACGGTGAAGCGGACATCTTTGTTGTCCAGCCGCACCCAGGCGATGTGGCCTAGGGTGGCGAGGGACGCTGTGAACTTTGTGAACGTGTGAATGTTGCGGATGTCGGCGCGAAAGCGCATTTTGGCTAGTTGAAGACGAGAGGTAGATGATAGTGCTATGGTATCGGTGGCGAGGAGGTGGTGCCTGAAGCGCGACGCTCAGACATTAGACGCGTCGAGCTGCTACACTTCAGACCTCGCATTGAGCTGGAAACCTGTAAAGCCTCGATACCAGCGCAGGTCTAAGATTGCTTGGTCGGAGATGGGCAGTCGATGAAGGAGCGAGTGTTGCGGTTGTCTTTGAACGTCGATTCATGCGGAGTTGGAGATCGGAGTTGGTGATGCTTGGCACTGCAGGGAATGCCACTAGCGCCGATCTTCCCGTGCGGATGCGGCTGCACGTCACTTCCAAAGCCGGCCTCGAGTGATTGCGACGTGACCCTGCATGTGAAACCTTCAATCCATATCAACAGCCGCTCTTTCTTTGTCAGACAACACACCACCACTCGACATGGCTCGTGCGGGAACAAAGCGGCGCTCCACTCGCCAGGCTGTGAGTCGCATTTCGAAGCGCTCAATCTACGTCGACCCGGACACCGACGACGATGACTTCGCTGTCGATGTTGCCGGCGAGTATGCGCCCGAGGCATTAGCACCACAATCTCCACCACCCAAGCGCCAAAAGACAGCACCACGCACACGCCACCAGACTCGCAGCAAGAGTGTCGGTAAGGGCAAGGCTGTCGCAAAGCCGAGCTTGAAGGGCGTAGGCAAGAAGAGACGATTGAACACACTCGGTACGCCACCAGCGAAGAAGGAGTTCAAGGGACCGAGTGATGGCAAGATACCAGACTGGGCTTCACTGCCCATCAACGTCCTCCGCGACATCTTCGTCTATGCATCACAACCATTGCATGAGCAGACCCGGACGTCGAGCGCAAATATCGATTGGCTCGTTAAGACAGCGAGAGTGTGTCGCGCATTCGCTTTGCCATCGCTGGAGGCATACTACCAGTCGCCGTCGCTTCTCACCAGCTATGCGCCTCATCGCCTGCTTGCACTACTGCAAGTCCCGAAGGAGAAGCAGTATATTAACTACAACGCCAAGGTTAAGAGTATCTCAATCGATGTACGGCGGCTAGCGTACAGCGCCACCAACATGGGCCTCTTCGACATCACCCACTTCGCCGAGGAGCTGCCCCAGCTGCAACAGCTGGAGATCCTCCACCCCATTGACGAGCCGCCCTTCCGGACAGGCAAGATTCAGCATTGGTACTATCCGAGAACCTTCTTCCAGGCTCTCGAGGAGCACGGCAGGAGGCTCAAGAGCTGGAGGTGGAACCGTAACATGATTGCACATGCAGACGCTGCAGCAACGTACACTCTCATGGCGCAGACACATACTGGCAAGTCCTTTGAATACCTCGAGCACTTGACAGTCTGCGATTTCGGCTATGACGATAGTGCGGAACCATCTGCGTCGCAAGACGGTGGCGCTGAAGCTTCGGCTCCCGGTCTGGCAACGTCGATCTCGCTGCTACCAAGGCTCAAAGACCTCACACTCATATCATGCGAAGTACTCGTTGATAAGTTCCTCGAGCGTCTCCCGAAGAACCTGGAGCGTCTCGAGATCACCAACTGCCTCGAACTCACCAGCGACATGCTCCAAACATATCTAATCTCCGGCGGGTCGCATCTACGGGAACTGGTACTCAACCACAACCCAGCACTCAACATGTCCTTCTTAACCGGACTCCAAACAAACTGCCCCAAAGTCGAAGTGCTAAAGATGGACCTCCGCTACTACAGCGAGAGGATCAACAGCAACGACGCCCAACCCCTCTACGACGAACTCCTCACCGCGGACAAAACGCCCACCTGGCCTTCGACCCTACGACACCTCGAGCTCATCCACCTCCAGCGCTGGGCAGCCGAAGCCGCGCAGAACCTCTTCCGCTCTCTCGTCGAAGGCGCAGTAGATCTACCTGACCTCCGTTTCCTGGTCCTGCACTCCCACCTCAGCATCCCCTGGCGTCAGCGCGCCGAGTTCCGCGACCAGTGGATCGACCGTTTACAGCGCGTCTACGCTCGCCGAAGCGATCCTCCAAACCAGTATCTCGGGTCATTGAGGCAATTTAGGCTGTGGAAGCAGGCGCAGGCCGAGGGCTGGGATATCAAGGGCAGTGGTCGCGCTCGCACGCACGGTGATCAGAGCGATGAGGAGTTCACGCTCGGACGCTCGATCTCGCATGTCGCTATCTCGCCGGCGAAACCGCAGGATGCGGATGTGGAGGTGTACAGTGACTCCTCGCCCGAGAAGAAGAAGCAGCCCGAGGCGGCGGACGTGACTGTGCGTCGTAGCAGGCGTGTGGCGGAGGCAAGCCAGGCGTCCGCATCTGCTTCACCGCCTGCTGGTGGTGGTCCTGTAGACAATACTTCGAACGACGAGGACGATCAGGAGGATGGGGAGGATGAGTGGCAAGGGCAGGCGGAGAAGCATGTCCAGGGTTTATGCACGGTGGTGGATATCCGCATTGACAATCAGCGGCTGCGGGAGAACCAGTTCACGGAGGGCGATTTCCTGGATAGTGAGAGGAGTGGGGATGAGGACTGGCATGAGGGGAATGAGGATGGGAGTGATGATGGGGCGTATGCTTGGTGAGCGGCGGCACACTGGGGTTTTAAGGCTCGGGCGGAGATGGCTCGCTGGGGTTAACGAGATTCGAGTGGCGACTATCACTAAGGCGCGCAGGGCTGCTGAACTCAGGGAGTACGATGTGCACTCGCTGGGGCCTGAGATCAAAGACTTTACGATGGGGTATGAGTGTACGATTATTACCAGGTACCATGGGCGGCCGGCAGAAGCACTCGCTGCTACGCGAAAATTGTATCATGTGACCTGCTTCTCCACGCTAGTCTCCACCTCAACTTCATATTTCCATCTTCATTGCAACCTCCTTCATCGCCACTCCTCTGGTCAATGCAAGTAGCGACTCGACCATGGCGAGCTGCTGCTTCAACTGCACGGCAACTGACAGCTACAATCGTCCATACCCGGAGCCTCCATGATGCACAGCGCTTCCGACCACCCAAAAAGGCCGCCGCAACCCCTACGCACCTGATAAAGCCTGGCATCCCGGCCGCAACTACAACCCGCCAGTATGCATCACCTTGTCAACACCCTCACGCGGAGCCAACCATCTACGCCCTCTCAACCGCTCCCGGCCGCGCCGCCATAGCCGTCATCCGCATCTCCGGCCCAGCGTGTCTGGACATCTACCGTGCGCTTTGTCCTCGCGAGAGGGTACCGAAGCCGCGGTATGCTACCGTGAGGACACTGTACGAACCGAGTGATCCCGTATCACAAGACTCGGCTTTTCCATCTCAGGACGCGGTGTCTCCGCCACCAGCGGACCGGGTCCTCGACGCAAGCGCGCTGGTCCTCTATTTGCCTGCCCCGCGCACGGTGACGGGGGAGGACGTGTTGGAGTTACACGTCCATGGCGGACCCGCGGTCGTGAGAGCTGTGTTGGGTGCTATTCCGCGGTGTGCACGACTTACTACCGGTCCGGGAGCAACTGCTGGCCTGGGAGCGAAAATACGCTACGCCGAGCCCGGAGAATTTACCCGCCGCGCTTTCATGAACGATAGACTGGACCTCACGCAAGTCGAAGCTTTAGGCGATATTCTGGCGGCGACTACGGAGCAGCAGCGTCGACTCTCTGTACTCGGTACGGTGGGTGGACTGTCAAAACGTTACGAAGCGTGGCGCCAGCAATTACTCTACGCTAGAGGAGAACTGGAAGCCCTGATAGATTTCAGCGAAGACCAGCATTTCGACGAGTCGCCCTCCGAGCTCTGCACTTCCGTCGCGGAGCAAGTCCGGCTGTTAAAGGGGATGCTGGAGGTGCACCGCCGGAATGCCGTGCGAGGCGAGCTGCTGCGGAGTGGTATTAGTATTGCGCTGCTGGGGGCGCCGAACGCGGGGAAGAGTTCACTGCTGAATAGGATTGTGGGGCGGGAGGCGGCAATTGTGAGTCAGGAGGCGGGGACGACGAGGGATGTGGTGGAGATTGGGATTGATCTGGGGGGGTATCTCTGTCGGGTGGGTGATACTGCTGGTTTGCGGAAGGCGAGGGAGGCGGTGGGGAGTGGGAGTGGGAGGGTGGGGGAGAGTATTAGCCAGGTGGAGCAGGAGGGTATGCGGAGGGCGAAGGCGAGAGCTGCGGAGAGCGACGTGGTGATTGTCGTGCTGAGTCTCGAAGATGCGGAGGCCGTTGGTTCGGTCGGCGTACATCTCGACTTGGAGATCGTGGCTACGGCAGCGGAGCTTATACGCACGAAAGACAATGTCATCGTCGTGCTCAACAAGATCGATAAAGTCTCCTCGCCTCATCTGGAGAACGCAGTGCAGCAGATTCTACACTCCCTTCCCGGCCTCACGGAAGCCAGAATCTACCCAATATCCTGCAAAGCTGCCAGAGAGACCACAGCACCTGGCTCCGAGGCCATCATCAGCGGCCCCGATGCAGGCGGCATCCAAAACTTCTTACAAGGCCTGATCTCTCACTTCCACGACCTTACTACAGCCTTAACCCCGGAATCGGGAGATACGAAGGGAACCTCTACGGCGGATCCCGATCCCTCCATCTGGCAAGACTCCCTCGGCGCCACCGAACGCCATCGCTTACTCCTCGAAGAATGCGTGAGCTCCCTCGACGCTTTCTCAGCTGAAGTCGAAGTCGACATATCACCCTCCAAGCAACTCGACCACCACCCCCTACACCCACACGCATCCACTGGCGAGGCAGCTGATGAAGCAGATATCGTCCTAGCCGCCGAGCACCTCCGCGGCGCCGCCACCTGCCTCGCGAAAATCACGGGCCGAGGCGGAGCGGGCGATGTGGAGGAAGTGCTGGGCGTGGTGTTTGAGAAGTTTTGTGTTGGGAAGTAAGGGAAATTTTCAAAAACTGTAAGGTAGTTTGAAAGTGTCAAAGTTGTAAAGCAGCTAGCTGAGCGTCCTGCAAATTCGTGCTGGTCTGCCTGAACGCTCGTTGCTCGTTCTCTAATGATGTCTATGATGTGATGTAATGGAAAACTTGAGAGTCTGTAGAGTCTGTGGTCCTTCCCTTCACCAATTTGCAGTCCGTTCTGGTGTACATGTATGTATTCATTGGGTATCTCCTCCTTCTCCCACCTCCTCCGGTAAATGCTGATCAAGAAACTCCGAGCTAATGCCTCTGCCCAGATGTAATGTACGCCTCGTAAATGCTCTCATTTCAACGAAAAAGTCCTGTGCCCGTGACGCCTTGCTGAACGCTATCAAACGGTAATGCAAATGTGGAAATCCAGTGCCCAGGGCAGTGAGGTGCTTCGCTTGAACGCTATCATATCGTATTCGCTGGTGAAATGCTGGTAAGGGGTATCGTCTGCCGTGATAGGTAATGCATATGCTGGTGTGGGTGTCGTCTGCCGTCGTCGTGGTGGTAATACATTATACTAATGTCGTTGTTGTTGTTCTTGTCGTTGGTGGTGAAGTGTAAGGGGTAAGTGAAGGCGAAAGAAAATGGGTTGGCTGAGGCTAGCTCGGGTCGTTGGAAGGACAAGGTCGACCATTGCCAGCATGGCCGTGAAGAAAAAGTAAAGGGTTGCTGGGGAGGCGAGAGCGAGTGGCTTTAGCCAGGGGCGTTGTAACCGCTATAGTCTGTTAGTGGAGGCTCGATCAATAGAGGATGGGGTGTGCTAGACGCACCCTCTGCCATCGTCATTGTTCGCCGCGACCATTGCCGAGATGCTGCTCTGAGGCGTCATGCTGAGATAGTGATGTATTGCTGTGTGAGATGGTGGAGTCGATATTGCTTCGTCGATCTGCTTGTGATGTCTGTTGGAAACAGGTGATCGTGTCCGGGAGAGAATGCTTTAGTTGTAACCGCCACGACCCATTGCTGTAGATTGAGAAAGTAGGAAATAAGAAAAGTTGTTGTTGTTGTCGTCGTTTGAGCGAGAGTGAATCGGACCAAGGAAAAGGTAAGGAGACAGTGAAAACCGGGCGTACTGTTGTTGAGCTTTGGTATGATATGAGATTGGCCGAAAGATTGTAGTGTTCAGTCGAAGAGACAGTGGCTTGACAAAGGAAATGGAAGTTGCTGAGGTGGTGGTGGTGGTGTTGGTAGGTGATGAGATGAAGAGAGACCAACATTCCACGCCTCCGCCCAGGACCCGTATATGTATCTCCAGCAGTGCCGGAGACTATTATCGGTAGTACCCAGGCAGCAGAAGCGTGGAAGCGGACGGGATACAGTCATGCTATTCAGGGACGCACGCTCCGAAGGGAAGAGGCATGGCTATGCTGGACAGGTCCATGTGGTGTACCTGCAGCAGCAGCAGCAGCGTTACCCTCCTTCTCCTAGTGCGTTCGGACGCCGGAGGGTAATGACTCTGCCTCGAGCTAGACAAGAGCTGACTATCGAATCGAATCGGCCAGCGTCGCCTGAGTGTCGTGATGGGATGATGTCGTCTTACGCACCTGAATATCCTTCTCGCAAGGCTGTGGTGTATCCTGGTGCAAGCTGAGCTAAATTTGGGATCTTCCCATAGTGGCTGGCACGCAGGCGCTATCCCTCTTTCGGACGTAGAAACTCGACTTCACTCTTTCCTCAGCCCGCCTTCGTGGCCCCCAACATCATCTTCTGCCACTTTCTCATTAGCATGGTCGCGAGAGACACTGTTGGCGGACGCACACGGCAAGTTCCTGGTGGCATGCCGTCACCTCACGCGTTCGACGCACGCCGCTCGAAGCCGGGCCATACTACTACTGCAGCCCTACTGGACACCCTGCAGACCTGTCGGCCACTACGCGACTATCAGGATCCTGCCGCAGCAGTCCCTCGCGAGAGCACCAATCGACTTCAGTACTAACGGCAGCTCATGCTCTGCAGAAATGGCCTGTACGTCTGCTCCGTCATCCCATGCTTCCCGAATACATATGCATACTACCCTCGCATCGCTGCAACGATACCCGTTCGAGTCACTCGTCCCCCCGACTACTGCCGGATGACAGCTGCAGCTCGAGGCGTTTCTCGGCACGGCACCACCCTATTCTCTTCCTCTCCCGTTCGTCTTTGAGGGTGGAGACAGTACCGTCAGACTCTCTCAATCTGATCCGCTATCTTCCAACGTCCGAGTATCGAATGCCGCGGCGGTTCAACACCACCATCTCAAAAGCCTAGCATTATTGGAGTCTGAAACAGACAAGTCTGCGACGTAAGCAGGCCTCCTTGCAAACAGGACGGCCATGTATTGAACACCCAAGACCACATCTTCACGGAGAAACGGTGTGCTCAGCGAATTACCTGCAGCAGCTCCGCGATGATAAACTCAGAGTCCGCGAGCGGCAGCGGGTGGGAATGCTTTTACTGAGCTGATCGGTAAGCCGTGCGCCAAACCCTCGCGGAGGTCGCGGGTAGCCTGATGCTGAGCCCAATCACGCCACAACCCAATGTCCTGGGCGCTGGACTTGTACTAATGTTTACCTTCATGACACCCAGTGGCAGATGTAACCGTAACGACCACTGCATACTCTTAGTCGCACGGTCGAGCCGGTTACTCCTCACCGCGAGCCATGGCGTGAGTCGAGTGACTAAGTGTCAAGGAGGAGTCTGAAGTACAATTAGGAGCACGATTGACGGCCGAGTCCCGACTGCCATCACTCATCACCAGCGTGAAGGACAGCAATCATCCTGCAGGTCGCGTGGCTGTGCAGATACTCGATTGCCTCCTTAGCCTTACACGAATCTGCCATGAGACGTCTTTCCTCCAATACTTCAAGGCAAAAAAAGGTATCATTGACCTGCTCCTACATAGCTACCCCCCACCCAGCTCTTCCCTCCACCCCTAACCTCCACACACACTCTCTCCCCCTCACGCATTAGCATGCTTCTTCCCCTCCCGCTGCCCATACGCCTTAGTGGCATAATCCCCCTTGTGCACAATCAAATCCTCAGGCCTGTAGTTCTGGCGCCCGCTGAAGTACTCGTCCAGGATATTCTTCGTCCCCGCCGCGTAGCGCTCCTGCGCGTCGATCGAGGTGCCGGACATGTGAGGCACGGTGGCGTTGCCGCCGCCCCAGGTGGAGTAGGAGGCGTAGCGGAGCGGGTGGTCCTTGGGCGCCGGCTGCGGGAACCAGACGTCGCCGCCGTAGCCGCGGAGCTGGCCGCTCTTGAGGGCTGCCGCCACGTCCTCTTTCACGACGATGGCGCCGCGGGCGGTGTTGACGAGCCAGGAGCCTGGTTGGTGGTGGTCAGTGGTGACTTCAATATGGGTGGGGGTATATGTTCGAGCTCACCCTTTTTCATCTTGCTCAGGAGCTCCTTGTTGAACATGCCGCGGGTCTTCTCGTGCAGCGGGCAGTTGATGGTGACGACGTCGCACTGCGCCAACATCTCCTCCAGGCTGTCTACCCGCCTGCAGCCAATCTCCTTCTCCTTCTCGGGAGACAGAGCCTGGTAGTCAAAGTACAGCAGCTCCTTGCAGTCGAAGGCCTTCAGTCTGCGGAGGACGCGCTCGCCGATACGGCCAACAGCCACGGTACCGACGACCTTGTTCTCCAGGTCGTACTCGTTCTTGGCGACGGCCGCGACGTCCCAGTTGCCCGAGGCGATCTGCTCGTGGGCGGGGACGAAGTTGCGGACGAGGACGAGGATGGTCATGACGACGTGCTCGGCGACGGAGACCACGTTGGAGCCGGTGACCTCGGCCACGGTGATGCCGCCGTTGGTCGTGTTGGCCGCGTTCAGGTCGACGTGGTCGGAACCAATGCCGGCCGTCACGGCGATCTTGAGCTTCTTCGCCTTGGCGAGGCGCTCAGCGGTGAGGTAGCCAGGGTGGAAGCTGTGGTGGCTTTTGTTAGTTGCCTTGCCACCGATTGAGGCGCTCCCAAATTGCTTACGGGGTGGTAATGATGACCTCGGCATCGACGAGCTCCTGGTCAAACTTGCTGTTCTCGCCCTCCTTGTCGGAAGTCGTCACAAGCGTGTGGCCCTGATCCTCAATCCACTTCCGCAAGCCGAGCTCGTTCTCCGTCGTGCCGAGCAATCGGGGCTCGTCTTTGGCGTGCTCGTGGCCCTAAAACAACAACGAAAGGCTCCTGTCAGCTCCCCATCCCCGCGAGAAGCTCGCCAGTGCTGCCATTGGCAGTCTTTTTTCTTCAACTCACATCGTACAGCACCAAGAGGACCTTGCCCTGTTGTGAAGCAGTCGCCGTCAGCGTCCGGACCCCTCCCAAGCTCGCCGTCTTCGCGAAGGGAGCCCCGCGCTGGGCGAAGGCAGGCGCGGCGCGCTGGGAGAGCAGCGAGCTCGCCGGGCGGGCGAGGCGGAGTGCAGAGCGTGCAAATACCATTGTGCAAGTGAGTGGAGAGGTGTGGATAGGTTCGGGAAGAGACTCGCGAACTCAGCTGGCTGGGGGCAGGTCGGAAGAGTTAAGTAGGGCCCCGGATCGGTAGCTCTGTGCTTGGGGTGATCGTCTAGGGTCGAGCTGCTTCCATCATGCCGCAGGTTAGCGCGCCTCGCTCGAGCGGCAATTGCGGGGTTGGAGTTACCGGAGTGGAAGGTCGGACGCCGCTTCACGATGGTAATGATAAATTAATAATGTGGTTGTGTTCACGGTTCCAATTGTTACGAGGGAAGCTCATGAACGACCGTCTATATACCTCTGACCTACATGTACAACCTACCTTACCTTCCAACCTGAGCTCCCCAGCTTTCATGCCGAAGCTCGGAAACGGAGGGCACGCGGATGCTGTGCTGCCTTTCCCCGGCATCCACCTCAATGGCTGGCGCGCCGATACAAGGGACGGGGTACCGCGTCAAAACCCCACTCGCGTGACTGTACGCGCATATGAGCATCTCCAAGGAGTGGACGACGACGGCAAGGCAGGGCGCGCACTTTCTCACAATCCTCACTGATCACGCATGTCGGACGGGGGCGCTCCCCAGTCAGTGCAGCTATGGCGCCGACTTGCCCATGTACGTTGGCGGCGTCTCGCACACGCTTCATCAAGGTCAGCAATAGCGGCCATTGCGGTTCTTGCGGCAACCAGCCAACCGCTGCAGAGCCGACCGTCAGCAACATGAAGCTCCGTGCCCTGCAGTATACAGTAGTACTCAAAAGCGGGGTGCAGCGATCCCCAAGGACAACCCCCAGGCTGATCAAGGTCAGTGCCATCTTCCGCGTTCAAGCCTGCCTTTCCGGTGATGATGATGCCGCGTAGCAGGCGGGTTGTCAGATGAAAGTATGGATGTATTGCGGCTTCTCGGATCTCGCTACTCCCCACAACGAATGCAGTCACCCGTCGCCTAAGCTAAAGGACGTTGCCGTCGATGGCGTGGATCTAGAACTCGCAATCCAGGTACCAGCGGAAGCTTGTGCTCGGGAAGACGTAGAGCTCCAGGTGCTCGCGTGCGGCGTTGCGGTATGACATTTGTATAGGGTATCTTGTCCGCAACTTCCACATGCATGTACCCTCTTGTGGTGCGATGGGAAGAGACCAACGGGCTATATATCGGATGAGCTCTGCATCGTGAGACGGCTCGCTGCATCGGCTGTAAAATGTCACTATTGGGAGGAAGGCCAGGCTACGCGGAAAGTATTGCCCTTCCTGGACATTCCTTGCTGGTTGATATTGCTGCTGTTGCACGTAGCCATGCGCGGTCGACGGCATTTGGATAGCCTACACACGGTGCAGATGACTTTCGTCAGCATTGCGCTACGCTGGTCTACGCTGCGCCGTTTATTCGACGGAGTATCGGCCAACAGCCAACCGAAGATGCAGGCACCACTCTACAACAACTCCCAGAAAGGCGCGTTGGGCGATGTAACGAGCAGAGCAGGCAGGACGACAATCCTCCAACAAATGACTCTTCTCCTCCTTCAGCCACCATCCCATCATCAGCGCGCCGAACATCCTTGCGCAGGTCGGTCCCAGTAACAGACGATGTGTCTGCGCCAACCGTTCGTCGAGCTCCAGTGGGATATCCTGCAGTTTTTGCGAACCAACACCAAGCTTGACCTCTTCGAGAAGCATGTTCTCATTCGGCTTTGTGTGAAGTCCGGGTCGCAACTAATGCAAGTCGCAATACGACTGCCGAGAATGTCTGCGCCATCGACAGCGGCAGCATTGGGCACCGGTGCAGAGCGAAGGGGATGACCGTGACACCTTGGTGATCTCTCCGGGGGTCAAGAGCGTGGCGTTACAAACGGTTCGGGTTCTTGGAACTGCCAATACCGAAACCCCCGGTCCAGGTCCAGTCGTGGCGAGACGCGCGGCCAGTGGCATGCTCTTCGGGATGAAGTCGTGCAGTAGCCGGTAGAGCAGCACCTTTCGTCTATCCCGAGTTCACAATGAAAGCCCGAATCCGTAGCAAGGTTTGGAGTCGAGGTCCGCATTCAGCAGCATGCCGCCATCGATGATCGATCGGGGTACGAGCGGCTTGGGGTGTACAACAACCTCCAGGTGATCCGTGGCAGCTCCTCCCATTTTGCGTTCGATCAACGCAGCGCGACGCTCACGCTACGTATCTCCCAAGGCCCCTCCAATCACCCCCCCATCGCGTACATCCTCGTGTAAAACCTAACCAAGCCCTCCGCGGCCACCAAGTCCCCCTCCCGCAGCAACACCGCAATATCGATATTGAGCGGGCTATCCGGCTCGCCTCCTGCGCTTAACAACTGCTGCACAGCCTCCAGCGTGCTCACGATGCCATACGCAGGGGTCCACGACGTCTTGAGCAAGTCAAGACAGATCTCGCCGGTTTTGAAGTTGACGTTGGCGTGGCAGATGGGCGTCTGGAAGTGAATTTCGGGGGGTGTGTTCGGGTAAGAGGGTGGGACGGAGACGGAGAGGGTCCATTGGCCGCCTGGGAGTGTCATCAGTATCTTGGACATTGTCTGAGTACACCGCCGCCGCCGCCGCCTACCTTCGTACGCGGTACCGTCCGGCCCTCTCAGGTCCGCCGTCAGGTGGGTTAGGTCATCGCCTACTGCTTCCAGTCGAGGTACGGCTGGGGAAGGGTCTCGGGAGTACTGCTCGAGCTCCTTGATGAGTCTCTTTGACGCCATCGTCAACGAATCGATATCTTCGCCATTTTCCGCTTCATGTGTAGGGAGAGCATGTTCAAGGATGGCGGTGTTCAGCTGTTCCAAGGTGAACGTACCGAGTGTGGTGTCTCATGCCTGAGGCATAAACTGAGCAGATGAGAACTCTGCCTTGTATATAGTCTGATAGATCGTTAGTCCATCTATGCCCTAAACACCACCTCTAGTAGCTAAGAGGGTCCCTGCAGCCTACTTAGGCTTAGACCTTCTAGCCTTATATAAGATATGCAGCCTATACGCCTTATATGCTATAGTAAGGCTATAGAAGCAGTATTGCTATATATTGCTACTACATTATTCTTCTATCCTATTCTCCCTAGAAAAAAAATTGCCTTTACTTATAAGATCCTTGAGATTATTACTAAAGAAGTTAGATACTCTATCAAGTAACCTAGAGCCTTAATAAAAAGTTTAGCTAGCTATGTATAAGATTAAAGCCCTATTCTAAGCTACTAGAGTATATTATACTAATTAATTATTTTGTTAAAAAAGAAGAAGTCTTTATTATATCTTGCCTAGAATAGACTATTCTATAGACTCTTAAGAAGAGCCTAGTACCTATAGAGTAGCTATACTACTATAGGGCTTCTCTTCTAGTAATAAATAGATTATTAGGATTGAATGCACTTTTTACAATAAATGCAAGAGCCGCTAGATAACCTCGGGTATACCTTCTAGCCCTAGTAGTACTAAGTATACTAGCCGGCCTTATATCTATAGTATACTCTCTAGTATTAATTGCCTCCCCCTTTAGGAGGACTATCCTAGTCCTCTAGGGGATATTCTAACCCCCGTATACGTATCGTAGTATTCTATTATAAATATGCGCTAAAAGATTATAGACGGTAAGGAAAAGGCGCGATAACAACTAATTAAGAGTCTAGGGATATTATATAACCGACTAAGCCTCCTTAGGTATAGTCGAACTAACTAGACGACCGACTAACTAGTCGAGTAGTTAAACGGATAGACCGACTAGTCGACTACTAATATAGTTAAGTAGTTAGATAGTCGCTAAGAGATACGAATCTCCTATATATATAGCAAGTATACTTTCTTTATATATAGTTCGTGTTTAACTTATATTGCAATCCAACTAAAAGGTCTTCGTATACCTAGGAACGATTCTAGTAGAGTAGTTTATTAACGAGAGAAGTATTACCTAATACTAACCGTATCTTAATACTATCTAAGCCTACCGAGCTCTACTACGTAATACTACCTTATAGGGTCGCAATACTTTAAACACCCTTAAGGACTTAGTAGTTCTTTAGATACGATAATGTCTTCTACTAATAGAGATTCTAGCGTAGCTTCCGTTACTAGGACTAGCACCGACGACAAGATAAAGGTCGCTAGGCCCGACTTCTTTTACGGAGACCGATATAAGCTCGACGACTAGTTAAACTAGATCCTCCTATACTTCTAACTAGAAGGGG
>NAJQ01000017.1:41037-51213 GCA_005059865.1 Friedmanniomyces simplex
TTTTTACAATAAATGCAAGAGACTCTTAAGAATTATACCCTAGGTAGATATCCTCTAGGTACTTTAGCTCCTTTTGTGCTACTTTACCCTTATTAATAAGACTCTCTAGTAGGTTAAATCTATGTATCCTTGCCTAGTTATTTCTGCATATTATGCACTTGCTCTTATACTCTATCCTATACTAGTTATATAGAATATATTTAGGAGAACAATATCGTGTAGCGTACAAGGCCCTCTAACTAAATAGTTAATCAAAGAAAGCGCTAAGTGTTACTTTATATAAGGGACGTAGCCTTAGCGTATAATAGATACCTATACTCTAAGCGGGAAACCTCTAGATAACCTTAGGTATGCTCCCTAACCTGTTTAGTGCTAGGTATACTACTTAGCTCTATATCCATAGCATACTCTCTAGTATTAATTGCCTCCCCCTTTAGGAGGACTATCCTAGTCCTCTAGGGTATGTTCCATTCCTCGCTCGCGTATTGTAGCATTTTCGCGTTTAACCTGGATGATTATCACTTTACGTAGGCGGACGGTGGCAGAGCAGACGGTACACGAGAGCAACATCGTCGCGGTTAAGCCGGTGGCAAGAGAGGATGCGCTGGCGATGCTGGAGAGAAGCAAGCTCCAACGAGTCTGTCTCTGTCACCAAATGCGCTGCCGCTCGTTCGGACAGCTTCGTCGGATCTCGACCTGACTACACTGCAGCTCAAGATGGCCTCGGTCTAGAATTAGACCCGAAAATCCGAAGACATGAATTAATATCATCTCACACGACAAAAACCTCCGGACGTATGGTGAAGATTTTCTTCGACTACTTGTTCGAGGACTACCAGGATGTACAAATACTCCTGATGAGCATTGATCCAGTACTTTACAGCATCCAGAAATTGACCTTCATAATCTCAAAATTCCAACCATTCTTTCTTCGACACATCAAGCGCTGAGCCTTCAGATGTTCCTTCAATTAACATGCTTTCTTTTGATAAATCGGCTTTTTTGGCTTTCCGTCCGTCCCAGATCCATTTCCCATCTTAGGCCTAGCCGTCAACGCCGGCCCAGTCAACCCAACAATAGGGTTATAATTCTCATAAGCACATGCCTCCGTGATTGCCACAGCTCCAGCGGCCGTGTGCAACGTTTTCTCTTCCCTCTGAATAGCCACCGACGGGTAAGCGTTGTCGATGCCCTTTGGGAAGGGTACCGTGTTGAGCGTGGGGCCACATGTAGTTGCCTGGAACGTCCAATTCTGGTTACTTCCCACGTTCATCGAGATCGTAGAATTTTTGGAGACCAAGGCCCAAGCGAAGACAGCATCTGAGGGATAAGCGGAGTTGCGAACGACGCCAATGTTGTTCGTGCCGCTGCTGCAAGGGACTTCTTTCGGGTGTACCCGGTACCAGAAAACGACCCGATCTTCTGTCACCTGTAGCACTTTCAACAAGAAATCGGTATGGGCAGTAGTAGATGGAGCCGAACCCTAGCACGAACTTACCTTCGGGGCCAACCCAGTCTTGTACCAGCTGATATAATATTGCGCCATAACCCGCCAGGCACTATGTGTCTGACCGTAAATGTAAGCGCCCGTGACTCCAAATCCAACTGCCGCGGGACCCGATACTGGCGGTAGGTCGCGAATATAGTGAGATTCCTCAAAATCGTTCCAAGTTATGATTTCGACAATGTCAGGCTGCACAGTGTTGATAGCCTGTTCCCATCGTTTAGGAAAGAGGACGTCCGAGTACTCAACCCAGGAGTTGTAATAGCCGTCGTTGAAATCTTTGAATTGCCAAGGCGAGACACCTTTGTCGACACACACGTCGGTTAGGAAATTGATTGGATTGCCGTCGGAGTGGGCGAGACTTACCCATGATGTATGGTCCTGTTCTCCCTGCGTTCTCGAAGGCTGCCTGAAAATCGACGTCGACACCGGCAGTAAGGTTTGTATTCGTGTCTGCGGGCCAAGTTTGCCCTAATCAATCTCATTAGTTTCGTGAATTTTCTGACGGTGATGGGGGCGAGCAGCATACAGTTGAGATATCCATCGATCGCCGTGTAATTTGCGAGCATGCCCATAGCCACCCCCTTAGCGTTGGAGCCAGCACTCTGGGCGGTAAGAGAATACGTAGTGAGTGCTGGGGAGAGCGAGATGGTCACTCCTTCTCCAGCTAGTACGCTCTTCAGTTCTGCGAAAAAATTGTTGCCGTAGCCTTCTCCACCGTACGAAGATACAAGAACATTACCGTTCCAAATGTATGCAGCTGGGGAGTTGGCGTACTTGGATATCATGGTTGCCATGAAGGTTGTGTTCCAACCTATGGCACAAGCAGCAGGCGTGTAACTCATATCGAAAGAGTAGATCAACTTGAATTCGTTGGTTGCGGCCACGGCAAATGCATCTTCAATGCGCGCGACGTACCAGTCCTGATCGTTCGGTGCGAGCGAACAGTCCGGCGGGCCCCAATTGAGGGCTGGGTAGTTGTCAGTATTACTTATTGCGTCTCGAAGGGGAAAGGCAGAACGCCAGCAATACACATGCAGACACTCGGCTTTACGCACCAAAGCCGTCAATCCCTATTGCCGACGCAGCGACAACATCGGCCTTCCACTCGGCCTGCGTATAGTTGTACGTATTCGCCACCTTAGATGTGAGTATGCATCAGCCCATAGTCCCGAGGGGCAACTCGAGTAGCAGGTACACACCATAAAATGAGCAAAAACGTCGGCAGCCGTGGCAAGACCGCAGAACAGAATCACCAGGAACAGGGGAGAAGCTGCCATGGCAAGTGCGCAACTGTCAAAGCATTCACGGTTTCGTCTGACAACCTGAGATGGAAGGCGTCCGAGCCGCTTTAAGTAGGACAATTGCGGCAACCTTCCTTCCCCTTTTTTCAACGCTCTCTGGACCAGTACTTGGCAGTCAACCTTGGACGTGCAACTGTATCGGTGGAGATCGATTGGACTCGGACCTTCCAGCGAAGCTCCAGCGAAGCTGACGGTGAGCCGTCTTTGCTTCAGTTGATTTTGCTGGTTTGATTGGACGGAGACCCGGAAGGCTTCCGGGCTGCGCATTCAGTTGCGAGGTGCTCCCTGTCTCTGTCTCTGGCGGGGTATCTCGACCGGGCTTTATTGAGTGTTCTGGCAAGGAATCGCCAACATCCCCGTTTGGACACAGACAGCGCTCACGGAATGCGAGGAGGGCCTGGATGCAACTAGCCTGGTTGTGTGTCTATCCGTTTGAGCCCAATTACAGATAGTACGTCATTTTCTGACAGGTGGGCAGGAACGCAATTAATGTAACCCTAGCTAAGCGTGTTCCTGCTGGCGGAAGCTGGAGAAAACGGCAGAAGCTCACACCAACCCCCGGTAGTACTTCCTGTTACAGCAGGTAACAAGCACACCGTTGGATCGCACAGAGAATTGCGAGAGTTCCGCCAAAAAGAGCGCTATAAAGGCGGGGCCACGAAAGCGGGGAGCGGCTCTCGAGAAGGAGTTATGCATGCCAAACGCACAGATCCCGCGGGTGAAGGAAAGGCCTTAAGATTCTATCGAGCAGACATAGGGCGGATCTATCCTAACTCGCTCGATTACAAAGCAGAGGCAGAGGCAGTTTTTTCCTTCCCTCCCTATACCTTACGCTCCACCAATCTTGCTAGTACGGCTAGGATATTCAAGTACTTGCTCTTCGATAGGATAGTAGTTATGTCCGTTCAGTATGGTAATGTTAATCTACGAGCGTTAACGTCTACGCTTTGCGGCTTTAATACGGCATGAACTAGAGTGTCGGGTCTTAATGCTAGGGACCAATCGTCTAAGCTTCTGTAACATCTGGCCAATAAGCAAGTTATGCAGAAGGTCCATTGGACTTTGAGACTTGGGTTCCTAGCTTCTTAGCATGCAGACTTCCGTACAGTGATAGAGTCCATTTTCGATCAAGCTAGGAGGTTAAGCATCTTCTTCCTAGAGACAAGACCCCTAGAGCTTGAAGAGAGCGATCTTGGGCTGATGCAGCGGCATACCGTCCGAATTGCGGTGCTTCGCATGTGAGGGTTCGGTGCTGACGACTTCACGTTAACGCACGGCGCTTCGTACAAAGCTAAGGCGCTACCATCCGATGTTGCAGAGTCTTTGCGGACTGCTTTGAGAGGCGTCTCAACGATCATGGGCTCTGGTACAAGCTTGCCCAGTCTCGAGTACGACACCACGCTGCTTGCGAAGTCTCTACGATCTTCTGTGCTCCCTGACTGGCTCAGGCTGACCCGAAGCCTGGCCACCAACGCTAACAAATTTGCCTTCATGATGTGGCTGTCAACACTGGCCTGCTCTACGACGGAGACAACGGATACCACCGTTCTGCATGCGCGACATCGCTGTTCGCACAACATCAAGTGCCTAAGCGCGATAGCTTCTGGGCTGACGTTCCTACATGATTTAATGCATACTGGGAAGTTCAGATTCGAAGCTTCCTAGCTACAATCTGGCTTGCGAGAAGCTTCAGCGCCATCTCCTTTGCGTGTTGAAATAGTTTCTGCCGCTGATGTTTCTTCTAAGGGAATGGAATGATGATACTACTCCTCCGTTCGTTCAGTTTTTGTTAGGGCTACAATCCTCCAAGGCCCCTTACGAGCGACGCTAAACCGGTTTGTTCAATAATGCCTGCATGGTACAGAGAGATCCGTCGAATGACCACGGCGACGTGGAGTCTTGAGGTCAAAGTCGGCTTTGCCAACAACGCCCGTTTTTACATCCTTCGCACAGACGGACTTGGTGTGGTCTCATGCTGCGACCTGAATAGGGAGGCTCTTCCATAGCGATACCGGACCACTTTGCCAGACGATATGAGACCCTGTCCGCATATGAGCTGTCCAATTCTGGCCGACTAACAGAATCGCAGGACTTGCAGCGTTGATAGTAGACCCTAGCATTGTATCGCACCCCAGGGTACCGCCGGATTGTAATGGCGATTTGCTTGCTCGTCCAGCATTTGGAGGGACAAGCCCTGTTGATGCAAGTGAATGTACCCATGATGCTGGTGTCGTGCTCCTGGAGACTACCCTGAGGATCATCGATTTCGAAGAAATGGAAAGAGAGACCGTACACCTCGAGCAAACGTGACACATCGCTGTGCAAAGAAGGTCGCATGTCGAACGAGTCAGTGGTGTTAGCGGCACCTGGGTTTATGTTGTGTGCCGGTGAATTTCGATGATGTTGTTGTAGAGCCTTGTCGGAGTTGAACTCACGGTCACACTCGACGCAGTTGAACGCCACAGAGTGAGCAGGCGAGTCTCGCATGTGCTGCTGGAGCGCTTCCTCAGAGTTGAAGTCGCGGTCACACTCGGCGCACTCGAGTGTGATAGCATGGGCAGGCGAGTCTCGCATGTGCTGTTGGAGCGCTTCCTCAGAGTTGAAGTCGCGGTCACACTCGGCGCACTCGAATGTGGTAGCATGGGCAGGCGAGTCTCGGATGTGCTGCGGGACAGCTTCCTTAGAGTTGAAATCGCGGTCACACTCGGCGCACTTGAATGTGATAGCATGGGCAGGCGAGTCTCGGATGTGCTGCTGGAGAGCTTCCTCAGATTTGAAATCGCGGTCACACTCGGCGCACTCGAGTGTGATAGCGTGGGCAGGCGAGTCTCGGATGTGCTGCTGGAGAGCTCCCTCAGAGTTGAAGTCGCGGTCACACTCGGCGCACCCGAATGTGACAGCATGAGCAGGCGAGTCTCGCATGTGCTGCTGGAGAGCTTCATGGGAGGCGAAATTGCGCCTGCATGGTGCGCAAACCGAGGCCATGGTGGTATATTCCCACCTGTACTTCCAGAGAGGCTGATCGAATGTAGACGGTCTCTCGGTTATTTCTAATGTTCAAAACTCAGTGATAGTAAGAACCCGGGGATAGTAAAAAGGCAGGGCGTTAGGTTGGGGCTCTCACGACGAGTCGCCCAGTGCTTTATCACAACGCATGCAGAGCTTCGCTTCAGCTCATGCAGCATCTTGCAAAGAGGGTGCGCCTTCATCTGCGAAGAACATGGCTGTGCCGCGCAACTGCATAGCATCAGCGGTGCAGTTGACAATGGGTTGCGTGTAGCGAACGAATCGTCGCAAACACTCTGAGGCATTTGGCTTATGATGCAAATAAGAGTGCGGTCGATCTTCTGAAGCGAGCTGAAAGCTGATGTTAATATTGGGATGTTCTGCAAGAATATGCGTTTTGCCCTACCATCCACGTCAATCGGCAACAGGCTCCAACCTATCTAAGCTCCGCAGGGGTAACAAGAGGTGCTGATTGTAGCTCCCAGAGATCTCCAGTCTCATGGAAGGACTTCACCAGAACATCCAATGCTTCCTGGTAGACCGCAGCGTAGGGCCAATAGTGTACAAACGCGGAACACATGGTGTGTTACACCTCTTGCTTATCCGTCGATTGAAACCCTGACTATATCATGCACCCAGGGGTTACTGCAGGTTTGACGTGGCGCGATAGAATGCTTCCTTCTCCACTATGGACTGAGTTACATGTAGTCAACATGAGGTACACATCGGGCAGCCTCAATCTCCAAAGCATCTTACAGCCCTCTTCGACTCTCGTTAACATAGTAGATACACTACGAGTGAGGTTTGCTTAAATTTGGCTCCCATCAAAGAGCACCAGGTCACGTCGACCTTTTTGCGAAGATTCTGGCACTCGTAGGATGTACCTCTGCACGACAGGGTACTGAACGTCATCTACGCTAGCGTCCAAGCAGAGCTGAAGCCTCGGGAATGCCCAGTCGGTACTTCTCCGCCAACTCAGAGCAACTCCACGATGCAAGAGTGTCTGATCGTAACGAGATACGACCACGTTTCGCGAACAGTCGTGAAGCGAGACATATACTAGATTACAGAAAATAAGGCACTGAGCATTACAAAATTTGCTCTTAAGCATGTATATGCTGCTAGATCGGTGGCAGTGGCGGAGAAGCACGTTAGCATTTCTGCCACGCTTTGTGGTTCTCTGATGCGTCGGAAACTCGGAGCCGCAGCCAGGTTACGTGGCATGGTTGTATTCACAGCGACCTCGAAGATAGAGTAATGACCTACGATCTACCGCACTGTCACATCGAGAACAGTGATTCAGGAACGCGCCATCGACGGGCAACACGGATGTCCTGGCATTGGTCTCCAACAAGGATGAAGATAGAAACGTTGCACTGAAACTGGTGCGGTGGTTGTTTGCTTGGTTGTGCCGCGTACAGCATGCCCTTATGCATTGTGCAGCTTGTTGTCTAGGCATTCTGGCCCCGCCCCATCAGGAACGCCAATGCCCATGCAACAACGCTATGCTCACATAATCCTTCCCAACGCTCAGAAACACAAATGCACCCTATCTTTCACCCCCCTTCCCATCCTCTGCAGAATCGTCCCCTTCGCCTTTGGATGCTCGCGCACGTAGTTCTCCTCCATCACGTTGTGCTTGTTGCCAATGCTGAGGAAGACTTGGTCGAGCGTCGCTTGGCTGACGGAGTAATACTCGAACCCGAGCTTCTCCTTGCTCGCCTCGAGCTCGGCAAAGAGGGCGCTGATACCTGTCCGCGAGCTTGCGTGAGCGGGCGAGGTGGACGTCACGGTTCCGGACTTGTCGAGCACTTCTGGAGTATCGTCGTACCCAGCTGTTCGATCATTCGGCACCGAGAACCGCAGTTGACCGTGGAACACCCGCTCTTCCGTGACCGCACCCGGGAACGTCCGCTGTATGAAGGCCTTGATGTCGTTCATCTCGCTCTCGCTCGTGTTTGGCGCATTCCGATGCACGAGATGCACATGGTATGCATCGCCGTGCTTCTTCCGCAGCTGATCACTCGTTCCGAGTGCAAGCATCTTCCTCGCCATGATACCCGCTCGGTCGGCCAACGCATCGGCTTCCTCCATTGAGTGCGTTGTCAGCACAAGTGATCTTCCAGCCGACACTGCTCGGAGTGTTCGCCACATGACGCGCTTAGACGCCGCGTCCATGCCACTACTAGGCTCATCCAAGAGCACTACCGAGGGGTTGCCAATGAGCGCTATGCCAAGCGAAAGCTTCCTCTTGTTGCCTCCCGACAATTTGCCCGCCATGCGAGACTTGAACGGGGCAAGACCGACGGCGTGCAGGACTTGCTCCACGTTGTGCTCGACGTTCGGAACGCCGCGGGCTCGGGCATAGAAGCGGAGGTGCTCGATCGCGGTCATCTGGTCCATCGCATCGAATTGCGGGCAGACGCCCAAGTTCGATCGAGCTGCGGCTCTGTGCGAGATGATGGAGGTATCTTCGATCAAGATGTCGCTCTGGCCTTCGCTTGGCCGTGTATCACCCCTAATCAACCCAATAGTCGTCGACTTGCCTGCTCCATTGGGTCCGAGCAGGGCAAATGTCTCCCCTTTTGGTACGCCGAAGGAAACATCCTGGACCGCGACATTCAGACCAAAGGCTTTCGTTGCATGCAGTACGCGGAGCTCATCCTTGCACTGCTCCACGCGGACAGCCTCCGAGTAGACGGCAGGATCGACATCGTCCGTCTCCTCCAGCTCTTGCGCCTTGTGCTTTTTCCGCCCGAGCACGGCGGGTCTCCAGCCACTGTCGTAAGCGACGAGGAACGTGGCTAGCAGGACAGACTGAATGATGAGGTAGGCTATGCACGAGCCATAGACGTCCCACCCGCCTGGGTAGCTAGCAACTGTCGTCCCGTGGCACAGCACCGAGAACTCGTTGAAGGTCAAAAACAGGGCTCGCAAGAGGTTCGCGCTGGGGAAGAAGGCGCCGATGGTCCAGGTAGCGATGTTGATGTCCCGATTCGTGTCGGCCGCGGGGACATACGTGATGATGCACATGAATGCGATGAAATAGATGAGGAAGAAACAGCACTGCCCGCCCGCTGCGAACGCAAACGCCGCCAATTGGCTGGTCGTGAAAAGCGAAATCACGTAGGACATCAGCGTGGCCGAGAGCCCGAACAGCACGAAGACGAGCCAGAGATAGCCCGGCGCGTACCAGACGTTCGACACGGCCGTGAACATGATGATGGCCAGCGTGCTCACGACCAGGACGATCAGGAAGTCGAAGAGGGTGTAGGCGGCCCATACCGACTGTGCGCGGATGCCGTTGCTGTAATGTAGCGCCCGCACTTTATGCAGCCTCTCCCTGTTCACGTACAGCGCGAAGAAACCTGGGTACGCGCACATGGCGAGACCGAAGTAGAGCACGAACTGCAGGCTCTTGCCGGCTGAAGGCGAGAAAGCGATGTCGAAGGCTTGGAAGTTGGCGATGATTGGGATGCGCGAGAGACCGATATCGAGGAGGTTCTGCGCCGCGATGGCGTAGTAGAGCTGGTAGTTGCCTTGCCATGCGAAGGTCGGAGTGTCTCCTAGGAAGGCGCCTCCTGGGGTGGCGGAGCTGTAGTTGGTGGCGATGAAGTCGTTGAAGGCTTGGAGCGTGTCCACTTGATGGAATGGAGACGGCTGCAGGATTGAGAACAGAGTCTGGAAGTAGTCCGTGGCTTGGCCTGGTGGTCCCTCGGGCACACTCGCGTTGAATGCCAGGAGCGCTTCCAGGCCTACAGCGCGCGATGTAGAAATAGAGTCGCTGGGGTTGCAACTCAACGTCGTGAAGTTGGTTAGGAAAAGCGTGACGAGCCCTCCAGCAACGATCGGTATAAGCAGCGCAGCCAGGTACGGCCAGATATTCCGGTTGAAGATCGTGACTCGCTTCCGAAAGAGCACCCACGTCTGCCCGAGGAAAGACAGGTGCTTTCCGGCGACTAGCTGGAGGCCTTTCTCGCCTGGCGCGATCGTGACGTCGTCTGTCGCGGGACTAGGCGCACGGTCACGATCGAGCTCTTCCTTCACCTCCGCCGCCAATCTGAGGAAGACGTCCTCGATCGTCGGACCGTTGACTTGGTAGTCCCGGACACCGGCACGTTCCAGCTCTGCGATGAAGCGTGCCGCCGCCGCCGAATCGGCAATCGAGTAAATGGTCTGATCATGCAGCACTTGCTTGGGGGTGACCTCAAGGGCTTCGGGCAGTGGTCTGCTGTTCTCGTGATACACGCGAACACGGTAGCCGCCTCCTAGCTCGTGTTTGAGCGCGACAGCCGACCCGTTGGCCACTCGCTTGCCCTTGGAGAGAATCGCGATATCATCCGACAGCAAGTCGGCTTCGTC
>NAJQ01000017.1:51975-66939 GCA_005059865.1 Friedmanniomyces simplex
CATTCTTCTGCGGGCAAAGCCCAATGCCGCCTGTTGCGTCCATTTCGATCGTACCGCTTGTAGGCTTCTGAAGCCCTGCAAGCATGTCCAGAGTTGTACTCTTTCCACTGCCGTTCGCGCCGAGAAGGACCATTATGTGGCCTGTCAAGACAGTCAAATCGACGTTGTCCACTGCCCGAACAGTCTGGTGCGAGCTTTTGCGAAACAAGGGGCTGATGCGACGATGCCACCAATTCGGCGGGTACAGCTTTGTGAGCCCTGAGATGCTCACTGTATCCGGAGCCTGATCCTGGCCGTACCGTAGTTTCCGTGCTTTGGTAGCCGTGCCGAAAAGCGTTCGCTCGATCATTGCACCGATAATCGGATAGACGACGATTTGTATGATGCAGAAGAGGAAGAACACCCAGCCTGCGACACGCCAAGGGCTGTTCGGCGCTGCCAACGACAAGTCGGCGGCCAAGTCCTGCTGTTGCCACCGGGCCATGTATATGATGAAGAGGGTGGAGTTCATCGGCGGGAAGAGCAAGCTGAGAACGACGGCGGCTCCAGTCGACACGGGCGGGATGACCTGGATGATGATTGCCAGGACGATTGAAACGATCGTGACTGTGATGCCGGACAGCTGCGCTTTGCTGAATAGACTTGCAAACGCAATAGACCAGCTTGACAGTGCCAATCCGGCCAAGATGAAGTAGCCTATTGTGACACCGGCGCTGGACTGGTTGTAGTTCAGCCCGGACACGATAGCCCCCATTATGATCCAGCTGGGGATGTAGAGTATGTCGAAAGCCAGGTGGACTGATATTAGCCTTGCTGCCTGTGGCATCCATCTCTGACGGTTCGGCATCATAGCCTCAATCAGCTGGGACATGCCGAGCTCGCGCTCCTTGGCCATCTCTCCGGTGAGCTGATAGCAGATGCCGACAATGCCAATGAAGTAGGCCACTGCCAGGATGCTGATCAAGCTGCCCATGTACAGTTGGTTGATATTCCTGGCTCGCTCCGCGTTCGTAGATGTCGTGTACGGATACTCTTGCACGTTGTCGGGCAGCGTTGTGCCGTTGAGACCGGCAATGGCGCTATCGATCGCGTGCTGCAACGGGATCACGTATATTTCCGCGTCGTTGTCATGCGCGTTGACGTAGATGCGGCCGCCAAAGGAGCCATCCGCCCTCATCGTGTAGTTCCATACTCCAGCTGTGCCTTCACTTGGCGAAGACAGAAACTCGACAGCCCCGAAGCACGGAGTCACACCTCGTATCGAGCTGGGACAGATGGTGAGAAGATCCGAGTTGTTTTCAAGGACTTGAACTGTCTTTCCTTGAGCCTGAATCGGCTGCGAGACTTGATGGATAACATTGGCAATGTCGCCGTTCGTGTAGCCGTTGTTGACGAACACGACCGTGTTGCGCCCTCCCGCGGAAGCCGCCACCGCATCGCCAAGACTGCGTAAGGGAGTTGCTGTGCCGACACCGAAGTCACTGGGCGGTACGAAGAAGTTCTTTGCGTAGCTGATGAAGAACATGAAGATGATGGGAGCAAAGAACGCCCGTATCAAGGTTCCAAGCACATGTCGACCCAAGACCACGAGCAGGGTTTTCTGGCATAGCGCCCATGTTTGCCGCAGGAACAACATGGTGTCGCTTGCAGGGCCTCAGAGACCTGTCGGTTTTCCAATCGAAGCCACCCAATGTCGAAGGCTTGCCTGGGGTGGTCGCGTTCCACCAGTCGGCGGCGCAGTCGACGAGTGTGTGGCGAGATCGAAGACCGTATCGGTTGCTACTGCTGACGGTCCATATGTGATCGAAGGGGCGCCTGAGAGTGGACGTAGAAAAGATCAACGACAGTACAACACCAAGAGTGTGAGAACCGAGACGGGCGCATGCAATACCAGTGAAAGAAAAGAGATATCATCAAACCGTTTCCTCGCGATGGCAAACCGAAGGTAGATGATGATGCGTCCATGGTGAGATCGGCACCTGCAGCGGACCGTTCGACTTCCGGCCCCGATTTCGAGTGAGCATGTAGAAAGCGGGTATTGCCGCCGTTCAAAGAACTTAATCGCTCGACCTGACTCAGCGCAATATGTGCCGAAAGTGCCGTGCCTCGTTGCGGTGGCGGTACAGAGTCAGTCAAAGAACGACCGCCATTCCGTTCACACTTCTACGAGTGAAAGTCGTACGAGTGTTGCAGCTTGTTGGATCACTGTAGCCAATGACCGCATGAGGTATATCCGTGTCTATGTCTATTCTCTTAGCTTTAACCTCATCTATCCTGCATCCTCATCATCGCCGTCTATGCTCTAGACTTCCTCTTCCCCCCAATGACCTCCCCATACAGCATCTTCCAGAACTGCCACGTCTCCGCGATAGGCAGTATCCCGCATGTGAAGACAGCAAAGAATACCCAGAGGAAGCCGATGACGACCCAGCCGAGGAAGAAGCCTTTCGAGAACACATAGTGGCTGAAGAACATCGGCATAGGGATGAGGAAGTCCATGATGAATGATAGAGTGCAGGACAGGATGAGGGCGAGGTAGAAGGTCCGTTGCAGGCCCTTCGGATCGCGGAGGACTTCTGCGTCTTCCATCATTTCCTGGTCCTCGGCTCGCTGAGTTGGCAGCTCGTCGATAGTAGGCTCCTGATCTTCTGGGTGTTTCTCTTTATCGTCTGATGACTCTACACTCGGCTCCGAGTTGGGCGTTGAAACCGGGGAGGCGGAGTTGATGGTGCGAGTTATTGCAAAGTCGAAGGAATCGGGCTTGACGATCGAGATACAGAAGCTGAGCAGAAGCCCGGTGAGAACGGCGGCCATGTTGCCCGCCAACGTCGGGTAAGATGCACCGGTGCTCGCAATGGTGAGCTCTCCGTACTGCACGTGAGCTTGAACAAGCCAGGCGGTTACACCCGCGGCTAGCCCACCGATACAGCCAGCGACCGCACCAATCCTTGTTTGGCCTTTCCAGCAAAGAGTGAACGCAGCGGGGAAGACGGCGCCGCCGATGATCAGTCTGTGAAGCTGTCAGTATAATCCGCTTGACATTACGACCGCGTTCATGACCTACCCCATCACCAGGAAAAGCCAGCCGAGATCGACGCCCACGGCATTCCAAATGCAGGCGAAGGCAGCCATGACGAGGCCGAAGAAACAGATCATAACGTGCGAGACGAAGATCAGCTCGTTGGGCGCGGCCGTGGGCTTGACGTACGTCTTATAGACGTCGAAGGTCACTGCTTAACTGTCAGATAGCTGGTAGAACACAACACCGCATCACAAGGCCTCCACTCACAGATGGAGCTGACGGCGATCAACTCGGACGAGGAAGAAGACGTGACGGCCATGAATAATGTAATCAGAAGGGCGATCGATCCGCTTTTCCCCAGGAGAGCCGCTGCCCCAAATGCGGCGGAAAGGCCCGACGACACTTGCGACTGTGTCATCTCGTTCGGGTACGTGGGATAGGCCGGATTGTCCGTAAGAGCCACAGCCGAGAGCCCGAGAGTCGTTGCGAATCCAAATGGTATTGCGAACCATGCGAAGCCGCCGAGAATGTAGCCTGGGACCGCGGTCTTTGGTCGGCTCGCAATCGCTCGCTGCCAGTAACCTGTAATGACGTTAAGTCGTGACACTCACAATGTTTCGTACGATACTTTCTCACCTTGGTCGAGGAAGACGGTTCCCATGCCGGAGCACAGTTGGATGACCCCGAAGATGAGCGCTCCGTTAGACTTCAACGTCAGGTACGACCCGTCGATGTTGCCTGCAACCGGTCGAAGCTCCGACGCACGTCCCAGCAGTTCCCACATAGCCGCGGGCGATCCTATCAGCTCGTTGGAGGTGTAGACATTGAACATAAAGTCTTAGCAGGTCGTCAGTGCATGTCTTTTGCGGATATGCTTTGCGCTAGAAGGCTTACAAAGTATGACAATCATCACGATCAGAGTGTGCGAGTAGTCACCTGTCCGGAGTCAGTACGAACGACATGTACATTGAAAATGCAGTCGGGAAGTGACTTACACAAGAAAGTCGCTCGCAATCCTCCCAATACAACGTACGCGCACACGCCGGTCGGGATCAAAAACACGGCGGCGTAGACGTTCATCCCGGTCAGCGCCGTCACGACCGCACTCCCGCCCAGAAGAAGCTGGCTCGCAACTAGAATATTGGTTGCCAGGGCGAAGAAGATGAAGACGCAATGGGTCGCTGCGCCGTATCGTTTGTAGACAATTTCGAGGAAGGTGTGACACATCGGTGCGTTCTGCTTGACTTTGACGGCCAATACCGAGAACTAGGCAGCTCATTAGTTTTGGCACGCAGTAAGAGGCAAGGGCGGTGGATGCTTGCCATGAAGATCTGTACCGTAGCCCCTGCGGCATACCAGAATGGGCCGGAGATTCCGTATTCGTAGGCCACTGTGGCAGACTGGAGGAGGGTTGCGGCCCAGGTCCTATAGCGATGAATGACGGAGTCAGCATGCAGCACACCTCTCCCATTCACTCTGACATGGCTCCGTTCGGACTTACCATGCTGATACCACGCCGCACGCGATCAGTCCGGGCTTGACGCTTCGACTTGCTGTGTTGAACTCCTCTGATGTTTTCGTTGAGAAGCGGGTGTATCGGTTCTAGTCTGTTAGTGACAAACATACTGGAGATGTTATAGGCGCCCTACCTGCGTCCACGAGATGCCAGCCATGACTATCGTGAAAAAGGCTCCAATGCCTATAACAACCCCATAGCCCACGCCCTGCGAAAGGATGGGCGCAACATCCGTTGAAGCCATCTTGGAGAATGTATTGCGGGAGGTTCTCCGTGTGAGAGCGAGTCGTACTGAGTAACCACAGGTGCCCAAGACGGTAGAAAGAAGAATTTGAAGGTACTCACGGGAATACAAAGGGATATGCTGTCACCAAAACCAGCAGATCGCAACACCCCAAGATGTTCGAGCTACACGATAAGCACGCAGACGTCTGACGCAACGATTGCAGGCCCTGACCCCATTGCACTGCGGAATCCAGCAGGTCGGCGGCCACGTGGAATTAAGAGGATAGGGAATGCCTGCCCGTTGGCCGCCGGCAGTCAGATCTCTCATGGGCGCGTCTCTTGCGCGCCGTCTCTCCCGCCTTATCAGAGACTCGCCAACGGAGAGACTGATCTGGCGGGCTGTCACTGCTGGCCAAGCGGGAGATATAGTGGAGACTGATAGCCTGAAACCCTCTTCGAGCAGGAGTGGGTTGGGTGATGGAGCCCTTGACGAAGGGACGATAAGCCCTGACATGGGTGCGTTGTGACGACGATACCGGATACACTTGGTCGACGTTTCAAGAGCGTAGATGGGATGTCCAGGGCATGTCCCAGAGCGTAACAGTGGTGGTGCTGGCTTGCCGTGATGAGGTAGTAGCTAAGTGGGATGCATGAGTGTAGTTACAGCCCTACAACAAACTTATACCTTCCCGAAATGGACCCTGCCAAGTCGGCGCGGCTCTTAAAGCCAATCAAAAAGCGGCCATCCGAAGAAGAAGGTCGTCGCAGGCAACATGGGTTTGCCACCTCCTAAGCCTTGACTTCATCCACTACATCGCCGCTCATCATATCCCATCTGGGCATGTCTGAAGCCACCTTATCGCATCCTGTGAATCACATGGCTCCATAGCCTTTGCGATGATAGGCATTCACCTGCACCTCTCTGGCCCTTCATATCGTGCGCTCCACAATGGCCGATACGGACTCAGACTTATGCGACAGACGCGCGCTGGATGACGGGCAACAGGTTTGACCGCATTCCTTGAGCGCAATCACACGGCAGAGCGTCTCGCGAGACCGCCATGACCCTGCCTAGGCGAACAGCCCGGAGAGCTATCAGCGTTGGGGACTATCATGGCGATCGAACATGGTAGGGGAGAGAACTCGATATATGAGCCTCACATCCTAGGCTTTTGAGGACGTCAACACAAAGGCTGCTCTCCGCGACGCCATGTCGATGATCGCCTTCAGTCTCGCCCGCCGGCTCCCGTCCGCTGCCAGCCGTCGCAGCGCTCCGAGGGTGCTCATTACTGCATCCCACAGAGCGTACGCTTCTGTCTCCAATGCCAATGCCCCGGCCGCCGAGAAACTCAAGATCAATGGAGACCGGCTATGGGACGATATCCATTATACGGCACAATGGAGCGCGCCGTCTCCAGGTGGTGTCACGAGACTTTGCGCCGATGATAACGACAAAATGGCCCGCGACTGGTTCCGCGAGCAGGTCTTGGCTCTGGGCGCTGACTACAAGATCAACGCCACTGGCACGCAAATCGCGGTGATAGGAGGAGAGGATGATAGTATTCCTCCCATCGCGATGGGCTCCCACCTTGACACCGTCGCCACGGGAGGCAGGTTCGATGGACCGCTCGGTGTTTGTGCTGCTTCACGTCCTAATCGAGCTTTGATTTCGCTGACACGACAAAGGTCATTGGTGGACTTGAAGTGCTTCGTTCTTTGAAGGAGCAGGGAATCAAAACCCGCGCACCACTGGTTCTCTTTAACTGGACAAACGAAGAGGGGGCGCGCTTCTTCCCTCTGCTTGGTTCTTCCATCGTGTACGCCGGGCGCTCCACCATCCAGGATGCCCACGCTTCGCAGAGCAACGATCATTCCGGTATCACGATGGGCAGTGAGCTTGCAAGAATCGGCTATGTCGGTGACGGACCGAACACTTTTCAGGAGTTCCCTATCTCAGCGCACTTCGAGATCCATGTCGAACAGGCTACGACTCTTGAGAAGGCCGGCAAACCGATAGGCTGGGTCGAGGGCTGGCAAGGCATGACTTGGTGTAGGTTCTTGAGAGCGTACCCGGCCTCTATCTACCCGTACTGATAAAGACGGTAGACTCCTTGCAACTCAAAGGCGAGAACGGACATGCGAACACGTATCCGATGTACGGCCGCCGCGACGCCCTCGTAGGCGCCGGTAAGATCATCTCCGAGTTGGATGAGCTGGCCTACAGACACAATGGCCGCAGCACCGTGACCAACATCCTCAGCGGCCCGTGGGGAGCCTGCAACATCCAGTCGGACACCAAGCTCTCCTTCTGCCTCATGCACTGGGAAGCCGAAGGTCTCGAAGCCATGGGAAAGGATATCGAAGCGCGGATCAAGGCCATCTCGTCGCAACATGGCCTCGAGACGACCACGCAGCGCGACATTCATCTTCTGCCAGGTGACTTTTGGCCGGATGCCGTGGACTGCGTGCGGAGAGCTTGCGGAGATAAAGGCATGGCGAGCCGGACGGGTACCGGGCATGATTCTACAATGACACAGTTGCTTGTGCCTACGGCGATGGTGTTTGCGCGGGCAAAGGACGGTATCAGCCACAGCCCGAAGGAGTGGAGTGACAAGGAGGACTGCATGGAGAGTGCGCTGGCCTTGGGGAAGGCAGTACTCAACTTTGACGAATTGATGAAGACGAAGAAAGACTTCCAGATGCCGGCGCATGTTGCGGCAGAGCGCCAAGCCATGTCCGCCGGCCGTGGCTAGTTCGGATATTGTTTTGATTTTGAGAGATCAGTCGTAGTTGACAAGACTATATGGCTATAGTACATCCACCGAAGCGTACCAGGAAAGAACTGATCCGGATATCTCCTGTCTCCATACATGAAGGCTACAAGAGCCTGCCTCGATCAAGCTACTGAAGAGTAAATATGCCGCTATACCGCAGGCCGTGGACTAGAACTCGCCCATTCACATTGTCCACGACCATCGCACGCATTACTGTCAAGCCACCCAGTATGTGTAAGCCAAACGCCACGCTAATACACATCGACGAAAGTGAGGGTCGGGCCTTCACAGGGCAGTACTAAGAGAGGAAAGCAACAGCGAGCATGCCGAGCAAGGCAACCATGCTGCCAGTGGCTGCAAGACCGGAGGCACCACCGGTGTACGGTATGGGCGCTGAAGTGGAAGCGGAGTGGTTGCCACCAGTCGGGCCAGCAGGGTAGCTTTGCGTCGGGGTCGTGCCATTGTAGTTGTTGAGGGGCGCACCGCTGCTGGTTGGTACTGCCGACGTAGCACTGAGGGCGCTCGTAGTGATAGTTGAGGCAGTCGACGAGGTCGTCGCGATCGTCAGCGTGGTGCTGCTTGAGGAGGATACGCTGCAGGCAGTGGAGTTCTCGTGGCAGTATTCACAAAGCCAAGCACCGTATTCTGCGAAATCGTCAGCTTCTGCACAAAGTCGAGTCAATTCGGGGGAAGGGCCGGTACTCACGAGCAATCGACGCAGTGCTGTTGGCGGCCGCACATCCTGACGCGATACAGGAGCCGACGACGGAGCCGAGAGAAGCGTCGCACAGAGAGCCTTCCTGCGTGACGTTGTACTGCGTGAAGCAGCTGGACCAGCACGCGGGGTTGGAGTAGGCGATGGTCTGTTCTGCGAACGTGGCAGCGACGAGGGCCGTCAAAAGGGTCTTGGTGGAGAACATCTTCGCTGTTTGTGCGGGTTTGAATGAGGTGCGAAAATTAGTAGTGTTATAGAGAGTATGAGTTGATCAATGAGTGAGTGTCGTGATGCGTAGGTTGAATAATGAGCGACAGTTGTTCGAATGATATACAGAGGTGGCAGAGGTTGTGAGAGAGGTGTCGCTGGCTGGGAGGCGTAAACGCTATATGCTTTCCCAGCCAGGCCCAGCTAGGAACCTGTCCTCAATCGCCACGGCCCATCCAGTCCAAGCGAGATCAATACGACAGGGGATATGAAATAGCTACGAAATAGGCTGCCAGTTCGGTCTGTCGTTCATGGTTGCGTCGCGAAGCGTCTGCTAGTCCTGATGTTGCGACTAGCGAGCGGCGGGAACAATCATATTTCGGTAGTCAGACCACGCTGATTTCGAGAGTGGCATCGTACTGTGCGGACACGGGTGGCTGGATTATTCCAGAGAGACTTGTTGGAAGAAGAGCAGAAGAGTGCAGGTGCTGTTTGTTGTGGTGCCGAGAGTGGAGATTGGACTGCCTTTTCTGGCTGGGAAACCCATTGGCTGTCTGGTCCGTGCTGTGCTAGCTATGTTCGCTTGGCAACATCCTGACCTCGTCCCTTCCGCTCGCTTGTTCCCCACTCACCTCCCATCGCGTTCAAAGGCGTAAGCGACGATGCCTTCACAACGACAATGATCAGTATTCTCTGGCATGGAAGCCCATGGAGGAATCACTGAGCTTGTTACACCTTCAATGCAACTCGTGATCTTGCTGCTGGGTGTCGCGAGCGCGGTTAAATATTTCATTCCAGTTTTAATCATCCAATACGATAGCTCATTCACATCATATCATCGTCTTCACATCAAAACGTAGATGAGGAAATTTCCAATCATGACCAGCTCCAACACCGCCGCTGCAAACAAAACGCTGCTTTTGCTGGAACGCAAAATCCGACTTTTCGCCCCAGGCGCCACGAAGAACAATTAACATTCACTCAAGCTTTTGGCACTGCGCTGCCAGCATCCTCCAGCGTAGACTCCTCTGCAGTACCCAGCGCTGCGCCGGTGTTTGCAGCCCCACTGGTCGTATCACCGTCGATGCCCACGCAGGAAGTGGTGATGCTCGAGGTCAGCGCGCCGGTTCCGGCAGCATCACTGAGGGTGGACGCTCCGTTGCAGATCTTGTCGGCTTGACGGCGGGTCTTGGGTACCGCGCTGCCGGCACTTTCAAGGGTAGATTCTTCAAGGGTGCCGACGTCCGCGCCGATGTTAGCGGCACCGGAGGTCGACGAGCCGTCGATGCCAACGAGCGCAGTCGTCAAACTTGAAGTGGAAGCACCAGTGCCGGCGGCGTTGCTCAGGGTTTGGGCACCGTTGGCGATCTTGTCGAGCTGGCGTTTGGCTGCGGCACCCCCCTTGACGCTTGTCACGAGGGTAGCGAGGCCATCCTCGGCATTCTCGGTCCCGTATCCCACGCCATTGTCCGTGGAGGACAGGATAGAATCTGCGGCCGCACCCTCTCCGGCCAACTGCCGCTTGGCGGGCACACCGTCGGCCTTCAATGTGGCGACGTTGCCGGCGAGGTTATCCTCAGCGTTCTCAATCCCGAATCCGACCCCGTTGTCTGTGGAAGAAAGGATCGAGTTCGCGGCCGCACCCTCGCCTGCAAGCTGAGGAAGAGGGGCAGCAAGAACCTGCACGCTGGCGAAAGCCAGTACGGCCGCAGCGATGGCAGAAGTGAAGTGCCTATCGACCGGTGTGATCAGTGGGTGTTAACAGAGAGTGATCTGGCTGAAGACATACATGTTGGCTGGAGGTCGAACGGTGGTTCTTGATAGGGATCGAGTGTTGATGTGTTGGCAGGAAGAGTGCTGCTGCTGGCTAACGTGCGCTTGAGGCTTGCTGGCTCGGAGATGTGAGGATGCTGAAATGAGTTGGAAGGCTGATGATAATCAAGACTGCCATGGGAGAAGGACGATGTTCTTTTATATTCTTCCCCGGTGCCCAAGACGGTTATGGAGCTCTGTCATCGTACATGCAGAGGATCCCCAAGGTTCGAGAAAAGCGATAGCTTGACGCTCCTTCGTATCCAGTACCACCATCCACGGTGGGATTCACGGTAGGCTTGAACTGCGTGTCGACGTCGTGTGGCGTGACGGGCACTGCAGCAGGTCGTCACTAGGCGAATGATAGACGCCGGGACCAGAACGTCCATAACGAGACTGCACCGCATTCAAACAACCCATCGGCGACGCAGATATGTAAGGTGTGGTCGGGAATCGGGAGGGCTGTTCAATATCGATAGATTTCGCAGGGTTGACGCCTCTTACGCCCCAAGGCTCTGGCATTGGTAAGATACTTTTGCGCTGCTGCAGAACATCGCATTGGTTCAAGCCACTGCGAACGCAGGGTCGCTCGCCACTCTATTGCCTTAGCAGAAACCCGTCGTTGGTGGTTTCCCGTCGTATGAGAGTGCAATGTGCGAATCTGGATCAAGATGATCCATCCCTCAAGGCCAGACATAGGTATGATCGCATGCGGAGGGAATTTGTCATCCTCATTGTTCGTTCGTCAACGCCGCATTGCAGTGGGAAGTCGGACGAGCTTCGGCGGGCTGTTGCGGGGGATCTGGGGGCAGAGTTCAATATGGTGGGGATTAGCAGCACATGGAGCAACGTGCCCTGGAATGTCGAACGAAGCACTCGGCGACTTGGCATGGTGAAGATCGTAGCACATGGCTGAACGTGCCTCCGCTGCCGATCCTGAATGTAAGGAAAGTATACGACGAGCAGGTCTCGGTCGAAGTGAACCCCGGGTGAGGATTCTGGGTTACTCGAGGCATCCCATACCTCC
This sequence comes from Friedmanniomyces simplex, assembly GCA_005059865.1. NCBI lineage: Eukaryota > Fungi > Ascomycota > Dothideomycetes > Mycosphaerellales > Teratosphaeriaceae > Friedmanniomyces > Friedmanniomyces simplex. Next base: position 63,274 of record NAJQ01000017.1, read on the forward strand.
AGTACAACGCCAGGTACCATGGGACGCTCTCGACCGGTTGCCCTTGTGAAGTTGGAACGACATCATGCATCACTCAGGCCTCTCACCGCATTTCGTCGTGGCAAGGGCATACGAGAAGGTTCTCGCGTTGCTCGTTTCTACCGTCCCGCGGCGGGCTTGTGACGATCCAGTCACAGTGTTCTAGATGATGTCCTGCGATTCGTGAACGTGAAGTTTAGCGTGTCCAGATCACCGGAAGCTGGTGAAGCTTCGCAGCTAAGCGGTCCCCCGCGAAGCTTAAAAGGCTTGCACTAATGGCTGCGATGACGACCGCAGAAACTCAACGACTCGATGAAGAAGTTGCTCGAGTTCCCTGCATATGAGGGCGCAGATGCAGTATGCAGCTATTTGACGTTCCGCGGCCCATTAAGTCGGTCCGCCCACGCGCAAAGTAAATGGGAACGAAGCGTGGAGGGGAAGCATACCATCTCGCAAAGTGCCGGTGTATCTTCATTTCAGCAAGCTAGGCTAGCCTCCGCGGCCTCAATGACTGTGCGCGCAGGCAGCATGCTGTCACCGAACGTAGGGTTGCAGTTTCCTTATTAGTCCCGTTTGTGAGGCTGTTGGCATGGCGAAGAGGGATCGACAGGATCAGACGACCAATCCGCGATTTCACAAGCTTTCTGCTCCAGAACAAGCCCACACATGCTCAATCAACTTGCACGCGCAGTGCAGATGGAGTAGTACACTTTCCCCTAGCGAAGCCAAGGGCTACCCGGGCCCAACCACGGCAAGCGGTGCAGGCTCTTTGAAGTACGAGTTGCACCGGCGGGTCCAGGCGAGAAGATTAGGCTGTGTTGGAAGAGTACTGCGGTACCTCTGAGCGATTCGAGGTGGGAGCACGACTCTGCCCGTCAGACGCCGGCGTTTTCTGCCACGGCCTCGCAATAAGGTAGATGGCATCGCTGGCGGGTGCACAACATGTGCATGCGTGATCTGTGGCAGTCAGTCGGCTAGGATGACTAGCTCGGCTGTGAAGAAGGCGGCGTTCAGCCCGAGTCTGATAGCCTTCCGCCATGGACAGTTTTCAGGCTCAGCGTGTGCGCAGGAGTTTGTCCAAAGCCATTAATAACGCTCAAGGGCAACAAAACTTCCTTCCAGAACGACATGTACCACCCTTGGATCCTCGAAATCTGGTCGATGCTACGGTGGAAGGGCCCCGAAAAATCAACGAGGGCAAGGATGCGGACTGAGTCGTTGGCTGTGACGTCGTAATGTCATCCTGGCTAATCAGCAGGGGTCGATTGATGATCTACGATACCGCAGCACTTCCCATCTCGACGAACTCATTGTGGACCTATTGTACCACCTGCTTCATGCCCATGGAAGCCACCATCGAGTTCATACCTCACATCAAGACCCAGTTCCGCCGGCCGGCCGTCGCCACGGAACTCATGGATCTCGCCCCGGGTGCTCAGTTCTCCAGCCTTGGGTGACTGCTTTCCAGCACCCTCGCCCGGCAGTTCGGCCTTGCCGTCGACATAATTGACTTCTCCACCAGCGTGAGATTTTCGCCGACGTAGCAGTAGCCAGACGCCAAGCGCAACGAGGGCCAGCCCGCCTAGTGAGGCGCCTACGCCGATGCCCGCTTTGGCACCCACGCTTAAAGAGGTGTTGGTTTGAGTTGGACTGGGTGGGCTTGAACCGGACTGGGTCGGGGATGGCGCGCTAGCGCTGGACAAGGTGGCGCTGGTGGATGTCGCGGAATTACTCGCGGCGGACTCTGCAAAGTTGGATCCTCCAGTTGCTGCAGTGAGTTCAGTAGTGTAGGTGGGAGCTGAAGCAGGCGTGTAACGGTCGAGATCGGTGAGAGCCCATGCAACAGCGATTGTTGACGCGAATGCGGTGAAAGCATTGGAGTACTGGACCGTCCTGTTGGATACCACCATCGTGGGTGCTTCGTTGGACGCGTACGTGTTCCCGAGTGTTGCTTCGCAGCTACTCGCCAGCTGCAGGTACGCCATGCCGCTGCGAACGAGCCATGTCAGTAGCGATACGAAGGAATGACTGACTTCAATACACGTACAAAGGGCACAAATCGAAGTCGTGGCATTGCTGCCTTCTGTCGTCCAGCTCGCGGCCGCCGTATACTCGCTCGGACAGACGCCCAGCGAGTACAGTACCGCCGCGCCTGCCACGAAGTCCGAAGGGTAGCAGCTCGCCGTCAGACTCGAAGCCAGTGAGCGCGTGCAAGTGATGGTCCCTTGGGTGCTATCGACGGACACCCACGGCCCGGACGTGCATGTTGGCAGCGGGCTGAAGACTGTCGTTAGGGGTACAGTGCCGGCGGTGAACGTGAGGGGCTCCGGCGGCCTCTCTACAAACGTCAGTGTCAAGCTTGCCATGGCGAGATGTTCTCCCTTTCACGAGGTGCACATAGGAATATGTCGGTTTGTGAGGATACGGCAAGAGGCTTTGGAGGCAGCGCGCGCATCAAGCTATTCAGCTTGATAACACAAGGGACGGGAGGGTAGAAGTGCAGCTCGCTTAGGCACACCGTTGCGGCCCCCCATGTGTACCAATACTTCCATTCCACCGCCACTGAATCCTGCGCCGCTTGGTATTGGGGCGCTCAAGCGGAGCGTCGAGGACGTCATGTAAAGCCTGCTCGAATCGACAAGAGGATGCCTAGCACGAGTCACGTAGCAGCCTGGCTATCTCCAGGGTGGTGAAGGCGACAGATGCACCCCATCAACGAGACAAAGCAATGCCAAGTCTGAGGTCGGCTCCCGTCGCGGCTAGAGGGAGCGGGCCGGGCCGGCAGATCACAGAAGACGCACGAAGAGCCGCGAAGAAACCTTTTCGCATCACGCACACTGCACAGGAGTTCTGTTGTTGTAGTGAGATGTAGTCACTGTGGGTATTCGAACAATCTCCTTGTCATTCCTAGAAGTTCTCCCGTGATTTCACGCCTAATTCCCAACACCAAGCAACCTCTCCCACATCAACAACACAACCAACACAACAACCATGACTCAACAAGGCTTCAACCAGCTCCTGCAATGGGGCATCGAGAACTCCGCCGCCCCAAAAAATGACATCACTACCCAGCCTACCGACCAACAGCGCGACCCAAACCGCGGCCTCAATCCCGAGGTCCTCGCCCAACTCCTCGGCGGCCCTTCAGATGCCGACCGCATGCGCGGAGCCATGACGGCGGTCCTAGCGCCTATCGCGGAAGTCGACATGGACAATAAGATGATTGCGTGGGACAACCTGGAGCAGTTGATCGAGCAGATCGACAACGCGAACAACCTCGAGTCTCTCGGGATGTGGGCCCCGCTGGTTCAGCAGTTGGGCGCAGAGGAGGCGGGGAGTAGGATGATGGCTGCGTGGTGCTGTAGCACGGCTGTGCAGAATAACATCAAAAGCCAAGAGAAGCTGTTGGCAAATGGTGCGGTGGAGAAGTTGGTTGGACTTGTGCTGAAGGATGGGGATCAGGGCGTGCGGAAAAAGGCAGATGAGATTATCGGGAAGCTGAGGGAGATTGCTGCGAGGGGGCCAACAGGCTGAAGAGCGGCGGTCTACGGTGTCAGCAATGGATGTGACTTTAGCGTGGCGTTCCGGTGGCGAGATATTGTGGCTATACAAATAGAGCAGTCGAGCACGAACGTCAATGACAGGGTA
>NAJQ01000017.1:66959-109487 GCA_005059865.1 Friedmanniomyces simplex
AGTGCAGCTCGCTTAGGCACACCGTTGCGGCCCCCCATGTGTACCAATACTTCCATTCCACCGCCACTGAATCCTGCGCCGCTTGGCATTGGGGCGCTCAAGCGGAGCGTCGAGGACGTCGTGTAAAGCCTGCTGAATCGACAAGAGGATGCCTAGCACGAGTCACGTAGCAGCCTGGCTATCTCCAGGGTGGTGAAGGCGACAGATGCACCCCATCAACGAGACAAAGCAATGCCAAGTCTGAGGTCGGGTCCCGTCGCGGCTAGAGGGAGCGGGCCGGGCCGGCAGATCACAGAAGATGCACGAAGAGCCGCGAAGAAACCTTTTCGCATCACGCACACTGCACAGGAGTCTTGTTATTGTAGTGAGATGTAGTCACTGTGGGTATTCGAACAATCTCCTTGCCATTTCTAGAAGTTCTCCCGTGATTTCACGCCTAATTGGCAACACCAAGCAACCTCTCCCACATCAACAACACAACCAACACAACAACCATGACTCAACAAGGCTTCAACCAGCTCCTGCAATGGGGCATCGAGAACTCCGCCGCCCCACAAAATGACACCACTACCCAGCCTACCGACCAGCAGCGCGACCCAAACCGCGGCCTCAATCCCGAGGTCCTCGCCCAACTCCTCGGCGGCCCTTCAGATGCCGACCGCATGCGCGGAGCCATGACGGCGGTCCTAGCTCCTATCGCGGAAGTCGACATGGACAACAAGATGATTGCGTGGGACAACCTGGAGCAGTTGATCGAGCAGATCGACAACGCGAACAACCTCGAGTCTCTCGGGATGTGGGCCCCGCTGGTTCAGCAGTTGGGCGCAGAGGAGGCGGGGAGTAGGATGATGGCTGCGTGGTGCTGTAGCACGGCTGTGCAGAATAACATCAAAAGCCAAGAGAAGCTGTTGGCAAATGGTGCGGTGGAGAAGTTGGTGGGACTCGTGCTGAAGGATGGGGATCAGGGCGTGCGGAAGAAGGCGTGCAATGCGCTGAGTAGTGCGGTGAGGAATTTTCAACCGGGCATGGATGAGTTGGAGAAGAGCTTGCCGGAGGATGTATGGAAGGGCAAGGGTGTAGATGCAGCGGAGATGGAGAGTGTAGATGAGATTATCGGGAAGCTGAGGGAGATTGCTGCGAGGGGGCCAACAGGCTGAAGAGCGGCGGTCTACGGTGTCAGCAATGGATGTGACTTTAGCGTGGCGTTCCGGTGGCGAGATATTGTGGCTATACAAATAGAGCAGTCGAGCACGAACGTCAATGACAGGGTACAGTCAAAACATGCCTGACCACCGTCACCGTTCGCTCGCTCCGCCGTCCCGGTCTTTCTCGGCATGTTGCCACGGCCTCGCGGATGTCTACAAGCCTGTCGCTGTTTCTTCCAACGCCATTGGATTTCATCTCGCACAAATTCACCCCGCCAAACACCCCGCTAGGCACGTGCACGATAGACGTCGATATCGTTCACAAACAGCACATTTTCACGTTGAGGGTCTCGGTGGGGGCTTGCGAGGAGTATGCTTGGTCATTTGGCTTGTAAAGGTGGCGAGCGGGATATGAGTGGCTGGCGGCGCTTGCGCTCGGAATGATCGTGCCTGCTCGCCGTTGCGTAATGTGTGGGCAGTGTCAGGGTCTTGGCATGTGCGTTGCGTTGCGCGTCCAGCGGCGAGTGTGCTGAGTGAGGCCTCTTCAGGCAGACAGATAAACCGTATACAATACAGTCGACCTGATCGCGAGGCATACCTATACCATAACTCCATCGACACCCAACTTGGAGTTCTCTGACGTCGTCGTCGTTTGATCTTCCCCACTCGGCAGGGCCCGCTCGCTAAGTCAGCAAGCGGCATCGTTTCCCGCCAGCCCACAATCGACCGTGCGCTTTCCTCTCACCGACAGCTTGAACTGCACCTTGGACGACATCACGACACTCACTGGTACCTTGCAGCTCCAGTCACCTTCTCCCTCTACTCCAGCACGCTCTTGTGACACTCCACAGCTTCCACCAACACCACCACACCAACCTCGACATCTACAAACACCGCCGCGATGGAGGGTAAGCCGGAGGAATTTCTATTGTGCCACCACCCCCGCCATTGTCCGCACCCCGTGGTGGCGGTGGTGATGGCGACACATGCAATAGATGGCTGACTCGAGTGCGGTTCACAGAAGAGGTTGCGGCGTTGGTCATTGACAATGGGTAAGATTGCGCTCCGCAGCCGCCCACCCCCAGCTTGCAGCTGTCCCCTCCACGTCATGCGAAAGATAACACGATCCGGCGATGACGAGCAAGAGGCGGATCACGGGCTGGTGATGGACAACGCACTGACAACGATGGCAGCTCGGGTATGTGCAAGGCCGGTTTCGCCGGTGACGATGCGCCGAGAGCTGTGTTCCGTAAGTTTCGAAACACAGACCAAACAGTATCAGCAGCGGGCATTGAGCTGACAACGTCGCAGCGTCGATTGTCGGCCGACCTCGCCATCATGGGTATATATCCCAATCACTCCCGAACCTCATTTGCAGCACCTGACAAGAGCGCAGTATCATGATCGGTATGGGTCAGAAGGACTCGTACGTCGGCGATGAGGCACAGAGCAAGCGTGGTATCCTCACTCTGCGGTACCCGATCGAGCACGGTGTCGTCACCAACTGGGACGACATGGAGAAGATCTGGCACCACACCTTCTACAACGAGCTCCGTGTGGCTCCCGAGGAGCACCCGGTCCTGCTCACCGAGGCTCCCATCAACCCCAAGTCCAACCGTGAGAAGATGACGCAAATCGTCTTCGAGACCTTCAACGCGCCCGCCTTCTACGTCTCCATCCAGGCCGTCCTCTCCCTGTACGCCTCCGGTCGTACCACCGGTATCGTGCTCGACTCCGGTGATGGTGTCACCCACGTCGTCCCGATCTACGAAGGTTTCGCCCTCCCGCACGCCATCTCCCGTGTCGACATGGCCGGCCGTGACTTGACCGACTACCTCATGAAGATCCTCGCCGAGCGCGGCTACACCTTCTCCACCACTGCCGAGCGCGAAATCGTGCGCGACATCAAGGAGAAGCTGTGCTACGTCGCTCTCGACTTCGAGCAGGAGATCCAGACCGCCAGCCAGAGCTCCTCGCTCGAGAAGTCGTACGAGCTGCCTGACGGCCAGGTCATCACCATCGGCAACGAGCGCTTCCGTGCTCCCGAGGCGCTGTTCCAGCCTTCCGTGCTCGGCCTCGAGTCTGGCGGGATCCATGTTACCACGTTCAACTCGATCATGAAGTGTGATGTCGATGTTCGCAAGGACCTCTACGGCAACATCGTCATGGTACGTAAACTGAATCCCTTCCCAAAATCGCCGTCGACTAATGCGTTTGTTCTAGTCCGGCGGCACCACCATGTACCCCGGCATCAGCGACCGCATGCAGAAGGAGATCACGGCGCTCGCGCCCTCGAGCATGAAGGTGCGCATCATCGCGCCGCCAGAGCGCAAGTACTCCGTCTGGATCGGTGGCTCCATCCTCGCATCCTTATCGACCTTCCAGCAGATGTGGATCTCCAAGCAGGAGTACGATGAGAGCGGGCCGTCGATCGTGCACAGGAAGTGCTTCTAAGCGCGTCACCTCCGGCGAACGCGAGAAGCATACCTAAGAAACGGGATGATCGGTAAGCGAAGCGGTACGTATCAATGCGGCGAGGGTGCAGCAGTGGGGATGATTGGTGAGATGGTGTCTTTGAGGCAGTAGTGTGGTTTGTGTGGCAAAGCAAGGCAAAGTGAGCTGAGCAGCTAGGCGGGCGTTTTATTACAAACATGCTTGACACTACTTGAGGCATCTGCAACACTAGACTCCCCCTGGCTGATGCTGTCGATTGCGCTTGATGTATGCCCCTCATGGCGCGATGAAGAAGAGTGAACGTGGTTTGGTTCCTTCTCCTCCAATTTCTGGGTGTGGTGTCTGTGCGAGGGAGTCGTGCTTGACGTCGGTTTGACTTCTGCAGTGCGAACACTCACGACACCACGCCAAGATGTGGACTCGCTGGTATACATACGATGGCAGTGCCAGACGCGTGCAATGCATGTACCTTCGTTGTGTGCCTGCTGCCGCTGTTGGGTTATGACGTAGCTATTGCGTACCTTGAGGGCTGCTGGTGAAAGCGAGTACATGCAGGCAGTAAGTGGCAAATCGTTTCTTCTCGCTCAGACTCGATCCTGCACTTCCCTTCTACATTCGCAAAGACAGCACGCTGGCGTCAAGAGCGCTTTCGAGTGTCAAGCCAAGCAATCTTTCGCTTCCCCAGCGAGCTTGTACATTCGCGACCATGGCAGACGGCAAAAGGAACATCGTGGTCATTGGGGGCGGCATAATAGGCTGCACATCCGCTTACTACCTCACGCGGCACCCCTCCTACGACCCGGCGAAAGACACCATCACGCTCCTCGAGGCCTCGAAGATCGCGGGCGGCGCATCGGGCAAAGCTGGGGGACTACTGGCGCTGTGGGCGTACCCGAGCAGTCTGGTCCCGCTGAGCTATGGTCTGCACAAGCAGCTGAGCGATGAGCATGGCGGGGAGGAGCGGTGGGGGTATAGAGCCGTGCATTGCGCGCAGGTGGAGTGTGTTGGCCGGTATCTGGGCGGGCCCGCGGTGAAGGGGAAGACGGGGGAGGCTGTGCCCGGAAAGAACGAGCCGACGGGCTATGGTGAGAGTGGGAAGGAGCGGGTGAGTTTGCAGAAGAGGGATCCGAAGGCTTTGGGAAAATTGAGGGCTGCGGGCGTGCCGGGGGATCTGGATTGGGTGGATGCTGAGGGGTTGAGGACGTATGATGAGATGGGTGATCCGAGTACGACGGCGCAGGTGCATCCTTTTCAGTTCACGAGCGCTATGGCTGAGTTGGCTGCGGAAAAGGGGGCGCAGGTAAGAGTCGGTGCCGCGGTGAAGAAGATCAACTACAAGGCCTCTGGGGATGCTGTCGAGAGCGTGACGTACGAGGATAAGAATAATGCTGGGAAGACAGAGACGATACCAGCTACGGATGTGGTAGTAGCAGCTGGGCCATGGACCGCGAACGTCTATCCCACTGCGCCCATCTCTGCTCTCCGCGCACATTCCGTCACTATCCGACCTTCACGGCCTGTAAGCGCCTACGCTATCTTTACGCAGATCAAACTCCCGGCCGGTTTTGGTCAGACCAACGAATCCAATCGCGGCAAAGGCAACAAAAAGGGCTTCAAAGCAGGCTGGGGCGAGCAGATTGTCAGCCCGGAGATCTATGCTCGTCCTAAGAACGAGGTCTACGCTTGCGGAGAGGGAGATCGTATGATTGCGTTGCCTAAAAGTACGGATGATGTCGAAGTAGACGAGAGCAGATGCCAGGATATCGTCGATTACTGTGCCTCCATCAGCGATGAATTGCGGGACGGCGAGGTGACGGCGCGGCAGGCGTGCTATTTACCGAATGTGAGCGCTGGGTCTGGGCATCCGCTTGTGGGGTTGACGGGGGTGAAGGGGGAGGTCATGGCGGCGGGGCATACGTGTTGGGGCATACAGAATGGGCCGGGAACGGGCAAGCTGGTCAGTGAGTTTGTGTTTGAGGGGGAGGCGATGAGCGCCAAGGTTAAGGGGCTGGATCCGAGGAATGTGCTGTGAGTGGCGAGTGAGCAGGGTCGCTTCGCCTGAAAGTACTGTCGGCGACACATCAACTTCAAAGGAAGACCGCCTTCGGTCTCCGCTGTAATTTCGCCAGAGCAAGAGGACATGCAGCTGGCCATCAAGTCTGTGTTTGGACTGCCTGGGAAGGACTTCATGTAATCACCATTACAGGTGCGGTCTAACCAAGGTCGTTACTGTTAAAGCGCGGCTAAGAAAGAATGATGGCGATCTTGAGAGCTGGACAGCATGACCAGGGGGCCAAGGGCAGCTTAGCGGCAGGCTTGGCGAAGCCCAGTCAGTGAGGGAGAGGAATGTACGAGGCTGGGCTGCCGGGCAGCGGCCAGGTCGTCATATGGGTGGTCTTGGCGAAGCTGTGGTTGAAGCTCGCACGTACCCGAACGGCTGAGATTTGGCTTTGACTCGCTGTCGGCATCAAGGCTGTCATATAATTTGACATCTATCTTACGCTTGGTCGATTCTGTTCCTCCCGTTTTCGTCCCTGCCTTCATTGCGGCAAACGATAAACTTCTCCATGAGGACTGCAGGAGCGGCAGCCCCAATTGAGCGACCAGACCCCTCTTCCCGCTGATGAGAAGCTGCAGCACGAATGGATCGCCTGCGCGTCCACAACCATGTACTTCTCGGACGCACGAAACAATGACCCCGCTCGGATCGACTGTATCTGGCATCTCCTCTGGGTAACAGCGGCATCTCCTTCGTCTCCATCTCTCGTAAACATTTCCGTCCTTACACTCTACTCAACCTTGGACAGACACGATCAACCCACTAAGTCCCTTGACCGCCACGATGTCCTTCTCCATCCACCCTCTCCTCGACAACGGCCTCACCAAAGGCGACCCAAACAAAGCAGGAGGCAAGCTCTACTGCCACTGCCAAGGCTCCGCCCGCGTCGAAGTGACGCTCGCCTCCAACACAGCCCACAACCACGCCTGCGGCTGCTCCAAGTGCTGGAAACCCAAGGGTGCCCTCTTCAGCATTGTCGGCGTAGTCCCAAGCGACAAAGTCTCCGTGACCGCCCACGAGGACAAACTCCACATTGTGGACTCCAGCGCCGTCATCCAACGCTATGCCTGCAAAGAGTGCGGCGTGCACCTGTACGGACGCATCGAGGTCGACCATGCGTTCAAAGGCCTGGACTTCGTGAACACGGAGTTGAGTGAGGAGACGGGATGGCAGGAGCCGCAGTTCGCTGCTTTTGTGAGCTCCATTATCGAGCAGGGCTTCGATCCGGAGAAGATGGGCGATATTAGGCAGAGGTTCCGCAGCCTGGGCTTAGAGACGTATGACTGTTTGAGTCCGCCACTGATGGACCTTATTGCCACGCATACGGCGAAGAAATCGAGCGCGGCGAAGTCGAAGTAGGTCGGCCAGAACCTGATGGATGGGCTGCAGAACAGGCGGTCCGTGCGGTCGTCAATTGCTTGCTAATGACACTTTTAGGCTATGAGTCGGTCGGTCGAACGAGGTATGTAGGGCAATAAGAGCGATCGAGCCTGCGGAGAGTTCAGAGCGAAGGACTTGGAGGATTATAGCCCCATCTTTGGCAGACTGTGTCGTTGTCGTAGGCTGGAGACGGTAGACTCTCATTGCACTGAGGTCGTCAGAATATTTTGCGCACTTATTGCGTATACTACCTCCCGACCAGAGCCAAGGCGAGCAATGTGGCCTTCACAAGCATAAAATACGCACGTAAACTCTGCGCCACTGTTCATACTCGAGCCCGGAGAGACAGGGTCGTTTTGAGCAAACGCGGTAGCGAACGAAATGTCAGCCTTGGTTCTCTCAGAATGAGCCGCCGTCAAAGACAGCCAATACATCGTAAATTGGCCATACTGAGCGCCGCCTGTCGCGGGTGGTCTCATGGCCGTACATTGAGCCTAGTTGAAATGGCCCCCAGCTCGCCCGTCGCGAGTGATTTGGGGGAGAACATCGTGCTTTGTCCGCTCCAGCTGTTTGCGGATCGTGAACACAACAGCCAAGGGCGTCAAAGACACCGTGTTAGCCGGGCAGTCCTGAACGTTCGGTACGCGCTGATCTGGGCACTGAGTACAGCGCTGGGAATCTGTGCCGTTGCTAGAGGCGACTCCTTAGCAGGTCCCAAGACTCGCATAGTCAGTGATGGCAAGCTCGAGTTCTTCGTAGGTCCCGATGGTCGTTGTAGGCGTGGTTGTATTCGAGTCCACAGCGTGGATTGGGAAGGACGCTCACTGCGTGTCGTTGTCGTGGACGTCGTTGCTTGAAGCGGAGCGGACGGCCAGGGCACCAAAATCTGCCCAATTTTGTATTGTCTTTGCTGCACATACATGCATGCTTCCAGAAGTGGAAGGAGTGATGCCGTCGTCGTGGCGATATATTCCGCCCCTGCAGCTGCACTGTAGGAAGATCGACAGGGACGGCACGCGAGTCGGGGAGACCTCGACCAACTCTTGACTGTGGTCCTGCCAACATCTGGAAACAACAAACATGACAACACCTCCAGCTTTCTGTTACACCCTCCCTCGGGACATCAACTGACAGCAATTCCGCCCACGACAATGGCGACAAGCTGCCCCTTCCTTCTCCTCCCAGTCGAGCTCCGCCTCCTCATCTACAGCTTTGCCGTCCTCGACAACCCCAGCATCACAATCGGCAGCGCCGAGCTCGTCGGCTCCCACCCAGATATGATCCACCGCCTGTACGGCGGCAAACGAAGCCCCTACCCAGGCATACCGGAACACCACGAGCCAGTCGTCGAAGCGGGTTACAATGCCTCCCTCCTCTCCACCTCGAACCCGGCCATCATCCCACTGTCACAGGCAACACCGCTCCCGGACGAGTCGCACGAGGACCCGCATACCGCGCACATGGCTCTCCTGCTCGTGAACAAGCAGGTGAACGACGAGCTCACGAGCCATTTCAAGATGTCGAAGAACAGGCAGACGAGCTTGTTCCTCGCATACCCACATGGACTGCACGTGTGTCGGACACTGACACCGCATCTGCTGCGGCAGGCGCGGAGTGTACATATTGCTGGAAGCTATGCTAGCAACACGTTCTGTCCCGCTCGCGCGGCGTGCATAGGCAACCCTGGCCCGAAGATCAAGTACAATGGCGGCAAAGCCCCGGACTCGACGACGCAGCTGAGTGATCTGATCGCGAGTCTCTTTGGGCCGGACGCGACGCACGCGGTGCAGAAACTGGAGCTGCGGACGTACTATTCGGGCGAAGACAGCTATAGCACGGTCTGGGGTGACGACAACAGCCCGACGGTGGTTGCGTTGCGGAACATCTACTGCGGCGAGGTGGGCATCGAGGTGTGGCGAGGACGGTATGGAACGGGTGTCTACCTTACTGCCCGACCGACGATCGATGGGGAGAGGAAGAGGGTGGTGAGTACGACGTGGAGAAGGCTCGAGGAAGGCAGACGTGGGGAGCCGAAGTGTGGGAGCTGGGTGGTAGATCCCAAGTGGCCTCAGTGGGAGCAGGAGTTTATTATGAGCGATGGACCGAAGGGTGATCTGATCATTCATCAGCCTCACGGCTCTGCTCCTTAGGATGGTGGTGTCGAGCCGTTTTGGATTCGATGCCAGCGGGGCATTCGACTGAAGCATGGGGCATGATGGAGACCCGGAGCTTTGATCTGTGGTTCAGGGTCAAGGATGAGAGCCTCGTGGCTCACAATACAATACAGAGTTTGTGGATATGAAATACTATTGTACATGCTCATGGAACAGGGTATACAGCGCATCTGGAAAAGTCGCGGCCACCAGCAAACATCACTCAAGCTCGCCATCCTTCCCGCACATTTGCCTGCGCCACCACACTGCCATGTCGGTCGTAATTCGTCGTAATCCGTTAACCACCCATTCTCCAAGCCTACGCCCGCCACCTCACCTCGCCAATTATCGTCTCTTCAGCGACGACTGCTCCTCTCCGCCTTCACATCTCGCTCCATCCCGATGTACTCCCTATTCCGATCCGATCGGGGCACATCCGCACTGCTTCGTGCGCTCTGGTATTCGGCACTCCTCTTCGCGCTCTTGTATTCGCCACTGCTCCGTACATTCCGCGATGACTCTGCGCTATGCCTCGGTGACTTTGAGGAGTCCTCGGACTTATGATGGTGATGGTGGTGGTGATGATGATGCCGGTGCTTGTGCTCTCGCGGGACCTCTTTGACGGTCTTCTCTTCCGAACGGATCTTGCCTCCCCCGCTGCGGTCGATGGGGAGGAAGGGGATGAGGGTTATGGCTAGGAGGGGATTGAGGGCTTGGGTGCCTTTGGATTGCTTGCCGTTCGACATCTTCCAAATGTGTTGGGTGGATGCGGTAGCGGTGTCTGTTGTTGCTTGCAGGTCTCTACATCGCGAGAGTAACGGTCGCAGGACTCCTACGGGTTGTGATGGATGCGGTTTGGTTACCTCACGCACGTCATCCTGAGATCGTCGACAGCAACGAGTACAGATTTGATGCCTGAGGCACCATTGCTCGCATCACGGCGACGAGACGAGACGACTTTGTCTATCCTCCGTACACGTTCCTTTACTGCCCACAAGCGACATTATGCTCATCTCCATGTCAAGTACAGACGCCGACTGGTCCACCCCCATGTCCGCAAGGGGGTCATTGCCGAGACGGCAGATCTCTTGGCATAGTGCTGCTCAAACCTCCACCTCACCTCAGCCGCCTCAGCCGTTCCCTCTGCTCCGCGGCGGAGGATACGCGTACGCCTCTCTCTGGGCCATCCACGGGTGATGTGCGGGACCTGCATTTGACCAGACTGACACCAGCAGCCAAAGGGGCGGCGTCGCTGCTTGTCACTACTGACCTGTGGTTGCTCGCAAGTTGCATAGCAGCAGCCAGCTTCCACGTTGTGCGTCCTGAAGATTCTGCTAGGCCAATCGCAGCTGCTATGACGCCAAACCTGCTCTCAGTCCTTGATATAGGCAAGTGTACTGTCTCCTACCGTCCTACGCTCCCTCCAAGGCGCGTTCTGTAGCGGTGAGCGCATTCTGAGTTACCTCTGTTCGTTTCAACATGTCTCTTGGACCAGACAGCTGGGTCATGGAAAGCTTCGTCCCATCGACGAGTCATCCGTTGATACCGCGCGCAACACCAGTAAGTCAACAGACTGCTCGCGTGATCGAGAGGCAAACTGACATATAACAGAGCCAAACGGGTAGTCACCGCCAGCAAGGCTCCTCCCTCTCAGCGCTACTTTCGACCCTCGTACCAGTCATTGTAGTCGCCAGTATCGCCTTCCTCATATTCCTGCTCTTCCAGAAGCGCTTCGACAGGGTATACGGACCCCGCACTTACCTGACTGTACTCGACCAGGAGGAGCGCTCGCCCAAGCAAAGCGCCGGCTTTCTGGGCTGGACTAAAGAGTTCACTGGGGTCGCTGATGAGTTCGTGCTCGGCCACTCATCCCTCGACAACTATCTGTTCCTACGGCTGTTCAAGATTCTGGTGGTCGTGTGTTTCGTGGGCTGCATTATCACTTGGCCTGTTCTCTTTCCGGGTACGTTTCACACCAGGGATCAAAGGTTGACATAGCTGATCGCCACAGTCAACGCAACTGGCGGAGGAGGTCAGAGTGGACTTGACATCCTGTCGTTCGCCAATGTGCAGAATTCAACCCGCTACTACGCTCACTGCCTCGTGGCCTGGGTCTTCTTGGGCTTCGTAATGTTCGTCATCAGCCGCGAGTCGCTATTCTTCGCATACCTCCGTCAGGCCTACTTTCTATCGCCCTTCATCACCAGCCAGATATCTGCAAAGACGGTGCTGTTTGTTGACGTCCCAAAAGACTACCGCAACGAGGATCATCTGCGACGGAGCTTCCAGGACGTCCGCCATGTGTGGCTCGTCAACGACCCGGAAGACCTCCAGGATCTGGTCGAGGAGCGCGATCAGGCGGCAGATAAGCTAGAGGGCGCGGAAGTCAAGATGATCACGCAGTACGTGAAGTCGCGCAACAAGAAGGGTGACAGAGGGGTGCCTGAGGAGGATCGGCATCAGAACGGACACGCTCCTGGTATCTACATCGACCCAAACGACAGGCCTACCCACCGACTGAAGCCTCTCATTGGCAAGAAAGTTGACACCATCCAATGGAGCCGTGAAGAGCTTCAACGATTGATTCCGGAGGTGGCACAGAAGCAATCCGAGCAGCGACAGAAGAAGGGCAAGATGACCAGTGCAGCATTCATCGAGTTCACTACTGTCCGCGCCGCCCAAGCAGCCTTTCAACAAGTCGCACACCAGACGCCATTCCTTCTCACACCCAAGGAGATCGGCATGAAGCCCGACATGGTGTTGTGGAAGAATCTCGGAAAGTCCTGGTGGCAGGTCAAGCTTTTTTCTGCTCTGTGTACAGCCTTTATCACCTTTCTCTGCGTGTTCTGGACGATACCGGTTGCCTTCATCGGCGTACTCACGAACGTCAATTACCTGACCAACCAGCTGCCATGGCTGGGCTTCATCGACAACATCCCCAAGTCCATCCTGGGCGTGATCACTGGCTTACTTCCCACCATACTTCTCTCGGTCCTGATGACGCTGGTCCCCATCATCTGCGCATTGCTCGCCAAGCAATTCGAGCCCACCCTGAGCGCCGTGCAGCTCAAGACGCAGAGCTGGTACTTCGCCTTCCAAGTCATACAGGTCTTCCTCGTCACGACGTTCAGTTCTGGTGCCGCCTCGGTGGTGACCCAGATTGTGCAGAACCCGATCTCGGCGCCGCAGCTGCTGGCGAAGAATCTGCCGAATGCGAGCAACTTTTACATTTCATACTTTGTGCTCTTCGGCCTGATGACGGCGGCGTTGCAGCTGCTGAGTGTTGTTCCCTTGCTGATGACAGTGATATTGGGCCGTATATTGGACAAAACGCCGAGGAAGATGTACAACCGGTACGTCTCGCTGGCTGGGATCGGGTGGGGAAGCTTCTATCCCAAGTATACCAATCTGGGTGTCATTGGTAAGTCCACAACAAGCCAGTGGAGGTAGGCAGCTATGCTGACGATGATGACTAGCCCTCGCATACTCGTGTATCGCACCGCTGGTCCTAGGCTTCGCTACCGTAGGCTTTGGCCTGTTATACCTCGCTTTCCGATACAATGTTCTCTTCACCCTGGGCACGCAGGTCGACACGAAAGGCCGCGCATACGCTCGTGCCCTCCAACAGCTTACCATCGGTATCTACCTTGCCGAGGTTTGCCTCATCGGTCTCTTCGCCATCGGCAGCTCAGGCTCGGGTTCCAGCGTTGGCCCGCTCATTCTCATGATTATTTTCGCCGTCGGCACTGTCATCTGGCACTGGCAACTCCGTTCGGCAATGAGCAAGCATGTCACCTCGCTACCTAGTGACTTACTAGCCGAAGAATACCGTGGGAGCGATGACGAGGAGAAGAGCTACCCTAATGGCCGGTCCCACAACAATCCAAAGAAAGTTGACTCTGGGTCTTCCTCCGGTGACGATTACCAAGTCCCACGCTCAGCAGACCCGCCAACGCCACCGGGCGGTTTCATAGGCACGCTCAAAAGCTTCTTATTGCCTAGCCGCTTTGCATCCGCCGCCGTCATCTCGAAGCATATCCTCTCACCTCACCTCGCGAACTCAGTAAGACCATACACGCAGCAGGAACGGGAAGATGCGTACTTGCATCCTGCTCTCACGGCCGAGACGCCAATAATCTGGCTCGCGCGGGACAATTACGGGTTGTCGAAGCAGGAGGTCCATGCTTGTCAGCGAGAGGTGGGCAAGGGGATGGAGGTCAGTGATGAGGATGCATGGATTGACGAGAAGGGGAAGGTGCAGTGGAATGAGAGGGAGTTGAGGAAGGCTCCGATCTACGAGGAGGAGGTGCGGTACTGAGTACTGAGGCTTCTGGGTTTTGAGGGACGCTTGAGTCTTTGCACTCTGCGCATGAGATAGAGCACCCGCAGTGAAGCCTAGTCGGCATCCTGAACGCTCAAACGCGATCTGTCACGTGCAGCGCAGTGCTTTCCCTCACGCCTTCCTATTTCGAGCGGCATGCCTTAGCGTGTTTCACATTCGTAATATATATTTTGTGCTCATTACTCGCAGAACTAGCAACCGCCAACTCAACATGGCCTTGGGTACTCGCATCTACCAGTCATAAAGACGCCGGGTCGATGACATTCGACACGCTCGACGTTCGCGCGGCAGATCTACTGTCCGCAACCTCAGTTCTCTGACGGGGTTTACACACATCCCAGCCCTCGGTGCTTCGCCAAGCTGCCACTCGAACCTCGCGAAATCGTTTACGAACACACACTCGACTCTTTTGCCGACAAGACCGTCAACCTATTTCTAAGGTGTGCGCCAAAGTCAATCCTGCTCCTCGTCAGCCAACAGATCAACGCTGAAGTCACCGCCATAATCGCCAGGCAGAAGCGCTGGGTCTGCAAACACCGGCGTTTCTGCTGCGTACTATACTACCCGAACGAGCGGTGGGCAAACCTGGTGCAGATGCTTCAAGACCTCGATGGATACGAGCCGCCCTTGAAGAGCGGGCAGGGCCACGCACCTCGACATCTCGACCTCGCCTCGAGTCAAACATGGCTCCGCCACTATCAGTATCAGTTTCGGCAGCGGCTGCCCTGGAAGAGCTGGTCGCTACTCGTACGGACTCGCAGGTATCAAGGTGCAATTCGGAAGAGACTGCACCTCTCGAATGAGGCGAAGCTTCGGTGGGTGGGAAGGCGCATGCATGCCGACGAGCGGTTCCTGGAGAATAAAGCCATGCACATCGCGAGGCTCGTGCGCAGGATGGGGAGTTGATTGCAGCGAGCGAGGCGGCGAGAATGAACCGAGAGTCCACTTTGGTGAAAGACGGCCAAGGCGGCCACAGCAGGCTTCGAGACCGGTCTGGCGTGCTTCTCGGCAGGCGAGTGCTTACAGCTTCGGGCTTTTGAAGCTCGTGCAGGCCAGTGGTGGAAGAGGGGAACTGCTTTATTGTGTGCTGCGGGCAATGAGGTGCAGTCACTTCTTGGGAGCGTCTCAAGAACTTTTCATTCGACGGGCTTCTTGAGTGCCATATATACTGCTGGCTCCAAATCAACGTCGCACCTTGCCTCTTCTTACATGCTACAGGTTCGTCTACGCCGTGTAGTCTTGAGGTAAGCCTTCCTTCTCGGACCAGGCATGGTGGGCATAACCCTGGGTCAGTGTAACTCAAGGTTTCCTTCCTCATCCTACCTCCTAGTGAGTGTGAGCGTGATCTGGGTGCGAAAGGAGGTAGCGTGCACTGTCACATTCGATTGGCCATGAGAAACCACATTTCACTTACATTCACCCGAAGTTAGACCGCCCCGCATATCACGATCCCGAAACGTCACTCTCCAACTTTCGCAGGCCAACTTACCCATGGCCTCACGGTAAGTGCAAGAAACACGTCCTCCTCATACACCATCGCTCATGTAGCCACCCAGCTTCCAGCGCGACTCGCGCAACGCCCTCTTCTCCTCCTACGACGCCCAAACCCGCTCGCGGCCCTCCTCCGCCGCCGCGAACCCAACACCGCGGTCGAGCTCCAAACCCGCGCCATACTCTACGTTCCACGCCAACAACAGCTCGCCCTATGCCTTCAGTACACCCGAGGATTCACTGAGCGCGCCGCCGCCCGGGGCGGGATTCAGCGCGTATCCGGGCAACGGCGATGTAGGCAGCAGGCGGAGCGGCGACGGTGGGTTCCGGCCTGCGACGCCGAACAGGAAGGGCCAGTACAGCGATGCGGTGATCGATGAGCTGGAGAGCCAGAATGATGAGCAGGTCAGCGAGATGAGTAAGAAGGTGCGGATGTTGAAGGATGTACGTACACCTACCTACTGGAGCCTCCAGCTAAGTGGCGCGGAGAAAGTGTGACGAGACTGATGATAGGCGTATAGATCACAGTAGCGATAGGCAGCGAGATACGGGACAGTACGGCCTTCACGGAGAAGATGAACGACCAGTTCGAGGGCACGCAGAACCGGTTACGAGGCACGATGAACAGGATGCTACGCATGGCGGAGCGGACGGGGATTGGATGGAGGATATGGTTAGGCTTCTTTGTGTTCATTTTTTTTCTGTTTGCGTATGTGTGGCTGTTTTAGCTGCGAGAAGACGATGTACGATGCGAGTGAGGGTTCGGCAGGCGCTTGAGCAGTGTATACATCGCTGGATGCTCCATAGAGGCTCGGTCTGTATGGAAACGACAGCAACAAGGTAAGCCGGCACAAGCATGTCCTCGTCCCTTGTGTATCGTCATCAGCACCGAAGTCGTGCGCTTCCCTCTCACTGCGATGGACGGCCTCGGGTCAGACAAATCGTCAAGGCGAGCGAGATGCTGCTTCTCATTGCGCGAGACGGACTGCACGAGGTGATGGTCAGCTTGAAAGAGGCATTGCGCATCATCTTTGATTCTCGTGGTGCTAAGCTGCTGAAACCAGACAGATGGCTTTCGCATGCCCAGTAACCTGACCGAGGATGCGTAAATCGAAGACACTGGGAAGCGCCGCTCGCTAATGCAGAGGCACTCGGCGTACCATCCACCAGACCATTCGAAGTTGGGTGATTCGAAAGCAGCGGTGGCCCTTATCGCTCAAAGCGCAGTTTGAAGGCAGTGTGCCTGACGTCTGTTTCCACGCAGCTTCGACACAGCTACTGCACGACGCAACTCTTCCGTTTACCCTTCCCGATTTTACTCCTCTCGTTGGTACTCTCCTCGGCGTCCTCTCCCTGACATGCAGCCTCTGACTCAACACTCGTCTTCTTCGGCACGGCAAAATCAAGCTGCAGCACTGCGCCCTTATCCAACCAAGCCCTAGCAGCCTCCCAGCCAACCTCGTCCACAAGAAACACCCTCTTGCTGTCGACAAGCATACTGAATACCGAATAGCCCCTCGGCTTCTTCGGAGGCTCGCGCACCAAGTCGATTTTAAAATGCGCTTTCACGCGCGTGAAGAGTAAGTCGAGGAGCTCCTTCCTGGTCGCATCTGCCTTCATCGTGATGGCGTCGTTTCTTTGCTCGAGGATACCGGTGTCGTCTATGAGCATGGTCATGCTCATGCCATCCTCGCTGATCTTGCCAGGGATACGACGGTTGAGTGTGACGATTACTGATTTGGACTTCGCTGAGGTGTCGGGGTGTGCGGCGTCATATTGCGGTGGCGTGTCCTTGTCGGCCATTAAGAGGAGAGTGTAAAGTTTAGTCAAACCCCCACAAATTCTCGTGCTCCATCTTGCGTGTAGGTCCAAGGGCGTGCTACTTCATCATAAAGTACATATGCACGACCCCACCTTAGGTGCTTCCTCGTTTGCGCCACGCTCAATCTTGAAAGCGCGCCTCACCGGTCTGCTGCGGATAGCTGTCGATCGTGATTTACTGGCACAGTGTAGCCAACCTGCAGTCCGCACCCTGTCAAAAGCAGTCGTGGTCCTTTGATCAAGCGGGAAAGCTCGCTTTCGCCGAGCCCGCAAGCGTCTATTGGAGAATGCATCCCTGTGACGGTTGGTTCTTCGACCGACTGCGCACGTATGCCGCTTTTAGTGGTGAAGGCGAAGAACAACCCGGCGTTATCCCGCGTCAAGAGTATCTGCCGGCACGCTTGCCAGGTATCCTCATCGGTGATATACACCACTTGTTTGTCTAGAGTCAGTAGCAATTCGGACAAAAGACCTTCCCTGTCTCCGTCGGGGAAGCGCTCTATGCCGAAAGCGAGTTCAGCTTGGCTTAAAAAACGCAATAATAGCATCTTCACAGCTTGCGGTCGGAGAGAGGTTGAGGGCAACATCGCGGATGGCTAGGATTTGTTCGAATCCGGTCGTGCCATTAGGGCGTACGCCAGCGGACTTGTACCGATAGAGAGCTACGATCAACGGCTTCGGTGGGAGGCTGGGTTCGACCGCTCTGTCCGGCGGTGCGTGGGTTGATACCGCATCCTCCGAGCGTTGACTTTCGGCGCCGTCTGCTGCAACGGGGTCTTAATCTGCAACAGACTGCGTATGCCTGCCATCTGGAAGGATGAACTCGAACACCAACTCCGCAGTATCCTGCGTGAGGAGTATCGTCCGGCATGCCTGCCAGGTGTCTTCGTGCTCGATATTCACATGCCGCCCATCGCTGAGGACCAGGTCGATCCAGTAGACACTGCTCTCTGTCTTGAGTCCATTCTTCATTTCAAACTTACGTTCCGTTCGACAGAACAGTGTTTGCGTGAGCGCGGAATACTCAGTGTTATGATAGACATTGAGGGCATCGTAGTTGGTCACCACCGGTTTGTCACCGAGGACATAGTGGTCGCCCGTCGTACCAACTTGAGTGCATTGCTTGAGAGCAACAATCAACGGCTTTGGTGTGGGAGTGCTGATGATCGGTTCGTACGGCGGTAAAGCTTCGGGGTCCATCATATTTGTGTCGCGCATGGTCGCCTTCTGGAAAAGCTTTCAGGATCAACAGTAGATCGAGGTATATAGAGAGTGGGAGTTTTAGCTCCGTCTCGCACCTACAATATTGGAATAAGGTTATGAGAGCTTGACGCCTATACTTCCGAATCGAGCAAGTCTCGAGCGGATGGGACGTAGATGCGTTGTGATGACTTTTGAAGTCATCCTCATTAGCCAGATCGCAGCCAGGACCGTACACACCCTTGTTCTCGCTGCTTCACGCCGCAATAATGGTCCAGATCAATAGCGGTATATGGGGCGCGGGTATAGCATGGTATGGTTATGGCTCGCCGAACCCCAAGTGGTTCGTTACGACTGAGAGCCCCCGAGGAGGAGGTGCCGGCGCGACGGTGGCCAGCGAGCAATTCTGGGCATGCTCAAGGTCGTTTGGTCTGGAAGTGCGCGTGGCTGTCGTGGCTGTCGTCGAGGGCGCGTCGCCTTCTACCGTTGTTGCTTACCGCGGAGCTGGGAGCCATGCGGTCGGCACTCCGCAAGCTGGTCCCCCTGGCCGGTGGAGAACGTCTCGATCCAGGAACAGGGGTCGTGCTATCATGCGACGTCGATGCTGGTATGTACACACATACATGTATGTAGCGTCCGATTTGAGAAGGAGGTCGCCGGGCTACAGCGCCGCTAGGGTACGGCAACGGCCGCGCGATCGTGTCATGGTCGCGTTCATGGGCCAACTACACTTCTTGCCCCCTTGTCAATCTGTTCAACCTCGCTCCCTCCACACCACCATCGCCATGACAGAGCTGCAAAGCGGAGGCGGTCAGTCTTCTGTCACGTTTTGATCCCGCTTAATTGTCTCGAACACCTGACTCCGTGGAGCACGAACGGAGCTCTCGGACTTAACAAGCCTACAGACCCCCAATGACAGCTCCTTATAGTGCCCGTCCTTCGTGCGTAGAGCGGGGTTCGGGTGGTAGAGATCATGGGCAGGTCGAGGGGCTCCGCGCTGTTGGAGACCAATAATGGCGAAGAGCATGGCCAGTACTCTCATTCCTCACCAGCTCCTTGGGCTCTGGTCCCCAACCTGCCCAACCTGCGCCGTAAGACGGCGTCCGGCTTCAAAAGCCTCTTCGGGAGGGTTGCCATCCGGCAAATCCTGCAAGCAAAACCTATTGCTCCGGAACATCGGCCGAGTTCTTGCTCCGGACTCCGGCTCGGCCCCGTAGCAGACGGGCAGTATATCAGAACTGTGTTTACGCGCCCATACTTCTTTCCCAGTCATCCAAATTACATCCGAATCCATCTGCAAAATGTCGTACACCATCGCCGGCAAGCACATCGGCCGCATCGGCTTCGGCATGGGAGGTTTCCTCCACGCGCACCGGCAAATCCCCGTTGACGACGCCATCGCCACCATGAAAGCCGCGCTAGAAGCAGGCGCCACCTTCTGGAACGCCGGCGAGATCTACGGCACGCCGGACTACAATACTCTGCATCTCCTCAATGCCTACTTCACGAGGTATCCGCATGATGCCGACAAAGTCTTCATCAGCGTGAAGGGATGCCTGGACTTGAAGACGGCCCAGTTGTTCGTCGACAAGGCCGGCGTCAAGCGCAGTATCGACAATTGCCTACGGATACTGGACGGTAAATGCAGAATCGACTTGTTCGAAGCGGCTCGCGGTGGACTCGATGTGCCCATCGAAGAGACCGTAGGCGCTATCGCAGAGTACGTGAAGGCCGGCGCAGTTGGTAGCATTGGCCTCAGCGAATGCAGTGCTGCTAGCATCCGACGTGCAGTCGCGGTTCATCCCATTGCCGCCGTGGAAATCGAGCTCAGCCTCTTCGCTACGGACGTCTTCGGCAACGGCGTAGCGGATGCTTGCGCTGAGCTTGGAATCCCTCTTATCGCGTACAGTCCGCTCGGCAAAGGCATCTTGACGGGACAACTGCGCAAGCCG
Organism: Friedmanniomyces simplex; assembly: GCA_005059865.1. Lineage (NCBI taxonomy): Eukaryota > Fungi > Ascomycota > Dothideomycetes > Mycosphaerellales > Teratosphaeriaceae > Friedmanniomyces > Friedmanniomyces simplex. The sequence continues at coordinate 86,957 of NAJQ01000017.1, forward strand.
GAAGATGTCCCCGAAGGCGACTACCGCCGCTTCTTCCCGCGCTTCCAACCCGAAGCCCTCGAAGAGAATGTGAAGCTGGTGGACGAAGTGAAGGCGGTCGCGGAGCGGAAAGGGTGCACCGTGGCGCAGGTGGCTATCGCGTGGGTGGCAGCGCGAGGGAAGAAGCTGGGCGTGCCGGTGGTGCCGATCCCAGGCGCAACGACGGTGACACGGGTGCGGGAGAATACGGCGGCGGCGGAGCTGACGGACGGGGAGCTCAAGGAGATTGACGGTGTGCTCGAGAAGGCGGAAGTGAAAGGTGGAAGAGCCCCGTTCGGTTTCTGGAGGTATAATAGACCTCACGCTTGCTTTCTACTGTATCAATGGATCTCTACCCTTGATACCTTTTCTACATACGTCCCTGGACCTGCTCCATCGCCGGCGTCCAACAAGTCTGACATGCCAGCTCGACCAACCTGGAACTCCTGGCCCTTTTCACGAGACTTTGCCGTCATTTGGTGCCCTTGCCAGGCACGAAGTAAGTCCCTTGCCCCTCCATCTCCACCCCAGAACCCGAGGCGTACATGTTGGTCGACATGAAACCATTGAGCATGACCATACTCATCTCGAGAAGCTTCTGCAGTGCTTTCTCGACTGTATCGGTGTCCTTGGATTGCAGGAATATGATCCGACAGGGATCTCTTTGTCGTTAATCTCGCAGATGAAGTATCTGTTGGCTTTCTTCTTGAGTAGACTCTTCCTCACACTCTTGATAACGAGTGGCCATTGCGTCTTCCCTCAAGCCGCAGTCTCCGCCCTTCTCGGCAAGTCAGTGACATGTGGGGTTCCAGTAGTAACGCCCAACGCCTTTGACGACCTCGCTCTTATCTCCGTTCGCCTTGTAGAACCCGCCATTGATCACTTCACTCCTGAGCATCACCATCGTTAAGTCTAACAACTGCTGAATGGCCATCTCCGGCGAGTCCTCGTTCTCCGAGCGTACGAAGATGTACTTCTTTATTCCGTCTACTTCGGGACAATAATCCGCCATCCCGCTGCGAAGGACGGCGGCCTGGACAGCATCTCCGGCGCCGTGGACCACGACCTCCATCTGCGGAGTGGCTCGTGGGGACGGGTTCGGCTTGCCATCTGCGCACTTGCGTTTTCCTTCGAGGATCGGCCATAGAATGCGGGCGTTTGCTGCAGTACGTTAGCTCATCCGTTTGGAGGTTGAGTAAAGCGCAAGTGAAGGACTTCGTACCCAGGATCTGCTCGCGTACGTTGAATGCTGGCTGCTGCGGCTTGTTTAACGTCTCATGCAATCTGGTAAGCCGTCCCCTCGTTTGGTCGCACGCTTCTTTGATGGCGTTGACGATGGGTTCGTGTATGGCATCCACGCTCTCCTCGTCAATCAAGACCGTGTCCGGTGCGGATCTCTTGCGACTCATTGCGGCGGTGCGGTACGAGACTGCTGGGGTTAGCTTGTATTGCTCGATGCTGCAAGGGACAAAGGTTACGTGTGATACGTGATTCAAGAAATGCTTGACTAGTACGAAGGGTTGCCGAATGCAGAAGTGAGGTATGTTTGGGTTTGATTGTTCGCAGCTGGCGTGTGCGGGCAAGCGCAAGTTATTAAGCGGACGATCACACGCGGCGACCAATGGCCACCGAAATGGAAGGAACTCTCGATGACAAGTATTCCTCTGTTGGACGGTTGACGTGAAAGTCGAGTAGGACGGGAGATATGGGAGACTTTCCGTTGCTCATCAATACGAAGGCCCCGAGTGACCATTTCAGAGTCTCGTCGGCTCGGAATTGAAGTGAGCATTCACCGCCACCCATCTCGAACCCTTCACCAACGTTCAAGGTCCTGGTACCGCCCGCTCCCCTTGGCCCCCGTCCCGAAGACACAACTCTCCCTCCCCTCCATACACTGGCTCCTCCGCAAGGATGACCATAGTCACCTCCAGGAGCTTCTGCAGGGCCATTCCCGCGAAAGACATGTTCATGGAAGACGCGAGAAGGCACAGTGACCGAAGGCAAGAAACACGTAGTGGTCCAGAGTGGCCAGCGGGGTGGGAAAGAGAATGAACGGGCAGAAGTGAAGTGAGGTTGAAGTTGAGATTGAGCGGCACGTGGCTTTTCCAGGGTCTCCTTGGCGAGCTCCGGAAGAGGCAACTCCATCACACACAATCAACTTTCAGACCTCGCATCAACATCAACACTGCGGTATATCGGTCATGGCTGGCCCACGCCTCCCCTTCCTTTGGCCAATCCTGTTCCGCTCCGTCGAAGCGCAGACTCCCGCGACACGCTCCGCACGGGCAGCAGCGCGCATCCAAGCATACCACCCGTCGCCGCGCCGGAAACAGCAAGAGACAGTGCCCCAACGCTACGGCTCCGCCAACGAGCCTCCCCCCCATCTTGGTGGCGGTAAAGGCCTCGGACCGTCCATACAGCAGTATCAGGCAGAGCAGACGAAGTTGCCGAAGATCGGCGAAAAGTTGCAGCAATCTGGCGAGAACGAGGTCGAGGACGAGCGCGCGGAGGCAACGGCGGGCACGAAGCAGCAAGACAAGCCCACAGATCCAACCACAGTAGATGGCGGTATCGCAACGCCCATCCGCGGCGACCCAATGTTCGACGCCGCCGACTCCCTCGCCACCAAGGACCCGCTCAGCCAGCCCACGCAGTCCGATGGGAAGCCCGTAGAGTCGCTGCTGGATAGTATCCCCGGCCCCGCCATGCCCAAAGACACCACCGAGCAGCCCACAAGACCGGAGCAGAACCCCGACGACCCACCTCTCGATTACACCATGGACGAGCACTCCCCACCCATCAAAGCGCCGCACCTCGAACAACCCCGCTACGTCCACCACTTCGACACTTACGGCCTCGTGAAACAGCTCACCTCCTCCGGCTGGTCCGACGCCCACGCCACGAGCGTCATGAAAGCAGTTCGCTTGATGCTGGCGGATAACATGGAGCTCGCGAAGGATGCGCTGGTCTCGAAGAGCATGGTGGAGAACGAGACGTACCTTTTCCGGGCCGCGTGCGCGGAGTTGAAGACGGAGGTGAGTGGGCGGCGTCGAACGGAGCAGGAGAAGATGCGCACGGAGCGGACGCAGTTGCAGCATGAAGTCGACATCTTATCTCAGCGTGTGGGCCAGGAAAGCGGCGTGTTGAAGGATGATTTGAAGGGCATGTTTGACGACCGGAAGATGGGTGTCCGGAACGAGCAACGAGGGATGGAAAGCAAGATCCAGCAGCTGAACTACAAGATCACCGTCTCCCTGCAAGCGGACGCGCGGTCGGAGGTGGAGGGCTTGCGGTGGGTGATGACGAGGCGGGTCATCATTACACTGGCGGCGATTGTGGTGATGGTTATTGGAGGGTTACGATTGGCGGCTAATGCTTTGCATGAGAGGGAGTTGGAGGCGAAGAGGAAGGCCAACCAAAGGTCTGGAGGCACGCAGACGGAGGAGAGGAGAGGAACCAGTGATTTCGGCGGAGGCAATGGGACCGGGATTGGAGAGGGCGGCAGGGAGATCAGGGGAATGGGTGGCGGAGAGATGCTGATCAAGGAGGGCGAGAACCCGGCGTTCGTTTCGCTGGGCTGAGTGGCAAGTGGAGATTGGAGGGCGGGGTGGAAGTGTGGCAGGTGCGATGGAGTATGTTTACGGCTCCTGAGGAGATGGATCACAATACCCATCTGCTTTTGCGTGAACAGACGTTGGCGCGACTCTGCGGCAGCTGCCTTTGTCGGATTCCATGTCTTTCCCAGCCACGGTTCAGTGGCCGACTGTCCCCGGGTACAGTATATAGAGCCTTACTCAAATCCTCGTCCGTTCATCACCTGCGTCAAGAGGCAGAAAGGGCGCCCAGCCCGGAAACAACCACAGATTCGGCAATGGCCGATACTGAAAACCATGACAGCCAAAATGGCTTGATCTCCGGAAGGCCAGCAACAGCGGCCGAGTGATCCTCGAGATCGCTGAAGGATGATCGGTAGATAGAGTTCGTAGACGTTGTACGGTACTATTGGGACATATTGCTCTCATTTCATTCGTGAACGCAGTGCCCGCGATCCTTTCGACTCTATGTATTGTATCGCTCGTGCTGTGCCCTCGCCTCCTCCGAACCATCGCTCTGCTCGAGTTTCATCAAGTTTGTCTCCGCGTTGCTTCACTCTTCCCCATCGTAACTATTTGCCTCATTATCACCCACCTCGTGCCACCCTGGTATATCCAGATCTTCGCGCCTTCAATCACGAGCGCGTGCCTCTTTCAGACCAGACCAGTGCATACCGCAAAAAGTACGCATGTAGGTGAAGTCCGAGGAGATGCCCTTGCGAGTCATGATCCTCGCGCCGATCATGACGTTCACTTCCTCGAGATCAACACATGTGCAGCATTGACGACGCACTCGAACGTCGATCCGCACCCGTCCACCAGCGGGTGACAATAATGAAGTCCAGGTCTGTAGCAATCTCAATACCCATTTTCCTTAATCACCTATTCCCTCCGCTCTAATCTACCAGCATCCCGAACCGCCACCCCTCCACCGACCACCACAACCACCAAACCCACCGCCCACTCCGCCAGCACCGAAGTCCCGAACCACAACCATGCGCCCCCCCACCCTCCTCCCCCTCCTTGCTCTCGCCGCCTCAATAACATCAGCAATCCAAACCAACACCCCCTCCACCAACTTTCCCACCTCCACGGTCTCGAACAGCACCTCCACCTCCACCTTGACACCCCTAGGCATACGGCCCGTACCCCAAGGCGCGGGCGCATCGACTACACTGAGCACTTTCACTTCGGGATCTCTCACGGGGGTGACCAACCTTACAGGGGGGCTTGGTGGGACGGGGAGCGCTTCATCGACAGCTTCAGCATCGGGAAGTGGGAGTGGGAGTGGAAGTGGGATTGGAAGTGGGAGTTCCTCAGCGAGCGCGAGCGCAAGTTCGAGTACCTACAGCCCGGGCAGCCCAGGTAATGCGCAGCAGACTGGTGTCTCGCAGTCGCAGGGAGGGTCGGAGGCGGCGGTAGGGATGGAGATGCCGCCGCAGGTCGTGTATGCCGGGTTAGCGTTGTTGGGCGTGGGCGTGGCGTTTGCGATGTGAGATAAAAGCTAGCAGGACGCCGAGCTACCCTTCAATCCGGTGATGAGAGATGTGAGGATGCGGGAGATGTGTACATGTGCAAGGAGAGTCATGGACTGCGATGATTAGGGAAAGTATTACGATTGCTACGGCGCTAGATAAGGTATCACTAGAATGTATAGTATACTCAACACCAGATCAAAACACGTCATCTCCAGTAACTCAAGCCAACATCGCTGCCGGAACGCGCATAACCAAGTCGACAAGTACACCATAACCCTCACGCCTCCTCTTCCTCATTCTGCTCCTCTTCGACTTCGCCTCCCTCAGCCTCGCCCTCCTCTTCACCCTGCTCCTCCTCTTCACCCTCCTCACCCTCCTCCTCCTCATCCTCCTCATGATCCAACCCATTAACCATCTCCTCATCATCCCCCTCCTGCTCCTTCTTAATCTCCACCTTCTGCTCCGCCTCCTCCACAATCGGCGCCACGCTCTCCTCCCGCGCATCAGGCACATTCTCCGGATCAAAATGCCACTTCTGCACGCACAAGATCAGATCCACGGCCAACTGCCCGTTCCGCCGCAGCGCCCGCTCCCAGTGCTCCGGCATCCCATCGCCCAGCACCAGCATGCGCGCCACGCACTGCACGAGCAGCTGGCGCATGGGGGACTCGATCTCGGTGTTGGAGTAGATGTACTGCACGCGGCGCAGGCCGGGCCAGGTGTCGGTCTCGTGGTACCATCTGCGCACTGCGTCGAGGACCTCGAGGATCAGTCGCTTTATCTCCCATTTCTCGCCCATGAGGTATAGGTCTAGCAGCGGCGTGAGGTCCTTCTCCTCTTTGGGGGTGGGGATGTGATCGGAGTAGAGCCAGCCGACGAACATGCGGAAGGGCACGTCGTCTTCCTCGGGCAGGCCGTAGTGGGAATCCTTGCTGCCTTCTTTCTTGTAGAAGATGTTGCGGAAGAATTTGCTGCGGTGGCAGAGGAGCTTCTCGTGAAGCGTCCAGTGCGTGTTCTCTTGGCCGACGTAGATGTCGACCATGTCGCGGGAGAGGAGCCTAGAGTAGTTGTCAGTCGATGTACGGAGCTACAGGCAGGCGTGTAGGGTCATCATACTCATGAAGCGGGCGTTCCCTTGGTTCGGCCATCTTGCAATGCGACGGGATGCGCTTCGGGCGGTGAGCTGTCGAAAGCGCTCAGAGTTGGTCAATGGTGAGGTGAAAGGTACGCGACAACGATGCTGGTACTTTTGGACTGCTGACGATGGAAAAATGTATTTGGTGAGGTGCGCGTCGAAAGGAGATACGCGCAGAATATCTGTGGCGGGGTGGCTGCACGCTCTTTATCAAGCAGGGAAGACGGGCAGCGAAATTGAAGGAGGCTGGCAAGCCCAACTGCGTCATCGACGGTTGGTCACATGCGCATGCGAGAAACACACGTGCAACATCATCTTGCAGCATCAGGATTCGACGTACCACAAGCAGGGCAATGCTCAGAATGACAGTCGATGCAGAAAATTTCCATGGTGGAGAGAGTGCTGTCGCTGGTATTAAACAATGCTGACAAGCATCTCCGCAGAGTCAAGCCCTCCCTGAACTCGCCCTCGCGCACGCACACCCGGCCTTCAAGCCAGGCGCCCATTGAGTGTTGACGGGGACCTTGCGCCTCGTCGCGGCGGAACTGGAAGTGGCAGCGGCAACCTCTCCCATATCATCCCGTCGTGCTGAGCCAGGCCCGATACCTTTCCACTCCTGTACCGCCATTACCATCCCCACTTTCCTTTCTTGACTGCTTGACATCCCGGACTTAGAAAGAGCAGCTCAATAAGCGCCCTTCCTCTGCGGCTCACTCGACAGCTCCTTCCTAATCAAATCATCGTCAAACACCCCGCCACCGTGGATATTGCGCTGATGCCCCGCGAGCTTCGGGATGAACGTATTGAGCAGCTCGCACGTCGCGGTGAGCAGCTTGTGCATTGCTGAGTCCGGAGTGTTTGCTTCCGGGCCCTGGATGGCGGGCGTGAGGCCGAGCATGACGGCCGCCGTGAAGCTGCCGGTTTGGCCGAAGACGACGACATCGAGGTCGGTGGGTGTGGCGGCGGTGTGGGTCGTGGATGGTACGAGCATGAGGCGGGAGTTGGCTAGATGTTTTAGTGTGTCTTCAGTATGAGTGAAGATGGCAGGAACTTACCGAGAATCTGCTGGCGCAAAGTACCGTAGTCGTTCGCCATGCTGACGATGTGTTCTGCTGTTGTTTTTGGTGGGGTGTTCAAAGTAAGTGATGTTGGCGAGAGGTTCCTAGTAACGTGGAATTTGATGTTTGTGTTCGAAGTTTGCGACGTACGTGGGTGAAGTGAGTCCAGAGTGATTGCTGTCTGAGACAGAAGCGGCGACACGTGCGCTTGGCGTTCACATGCTTCTCGCAAAGCAGAAAGAGCGACCGGCACGCTTGAGCCAAGCTTCCATACGCTCTGTTCACCAGGGTCTTGGTTGGTCCGTAAAGCACTCCGAGACACTGCAACAAACATTTTCGCCGCCATAGTCACTGCAAGTCCATGATCGAGCAGAGACGCCCACACCGGTAGCCACTTCCTCCGCAAGGACCTAGTTTGTAAGGCCAACGTCTCATCGGTCCGCACCAGTCTCGATCACTGGCGGCGTTCCCGTCAGCGCAGGATGGCTACGCGGTCTCCATGCACATCATAGCCTGGATCGAGCGATTGGCGACGTCCAAAGTACCAAAACCTCAAGTCGGACCTCTACCATCAGCACCCTCAGGACTCCCTCCGAAGCCTTCCACAGATGCATCGTCGACCGCCATCCCCTCCACTCCATCCCCTTCCTCCCCCCGCTCTCTCCCCTCCTCTCTACCACCCTTCTCCTCCTCCAGCTTCCGATACTTCCTCTTCGCCTTCTTACTCGCACTAGCCTTCTTCACCCTCGCCCGCTCCCCCTTAATCGCGCTCCGGCTCTCATCCCCCTTCTCCAGCACATCCAGCTTTTCCGCCAGGATCTGCCGCGCAAACTTGCGATTCAGCTGTCGCGAGCGCGTCTCCTGGCATTTCACTACAATACCAGAGGGTAGGTGTTTGAGCTGCACGGCGGAGGAAGTTTTATTGATTTTCTGTCCGCCGGGACCGGAGCCCTTGAGGAAGGCTTCTTCGAGGTCGGTTTCGAGGATTTTGGGGCGGGGGGGGAGGGCTTTGTCGAGGGATGGTGGGTGGACGGAGAAGGCGCGGAGAGTGCGGAAGGCGTTACGTGGTGTCCATTGGATACGGAGAGCACGCACGATGCCTACGGACATGCCTTCGTGTATTAGGTGTGAAGTGTGTAGGTATGTAAAGAAGCTTCATCAATAATGCCATATCATCCCAAGCGCTAGCAACGCGAGATCGGCCCCTTCATCTACCCTTGCTGACTACTCCTTCGCCGTCTCTACTCCTGAACCCTCCTGATAAGTTGAATACACAGCAAACACCCTCCACACACCACCGCGCACAACAACACAGACACACCCACCAAACCATGGACTTCCTCCCCACAACCCCAACCCACTACCTCGCCCTCACCCTTCCCCTCCTCGCCCTCCTCCTCGCCTTCCTCCTGCTCCAGCCCACGAACCTGGTCAAATGGCTGCAGAAGAAGAACTACCAATACGAAGTCACCTTCACCCTCTACATGCTCACGCCGACGGAGAAGTTCGTGTTCAGTACGTCCGCGCGCAGCCTAGCTCCCAATTGAAAAGGACACGCAGGCTTTGGCACAAACCAAACGGAACGGAACAGGATGCACTGACGAGTATACTCTCCTATTCACAGACTCGATCCTCTTCCTCACGATCTCGATGCTGTCTACGGCGTGTATACTCTACCTGCCCGATCATGTGGTGGAGGTTAGTAGGCGGGGGTACTATTACTTTGCTGGTGATGCTGCGCCGGAGCATGTGGCTGATGCGGTGGGCAAGGCATCGGAAGCTATGAGGGGGGCGGCGACGGGGGTGGTGGAGTCGGTGTCCAGCGCGGTGAGGGGTACGGCTGGTGCGGGTCAAGAGGTTGTTTGATACTTGTGTTGTGCGCGTGAGTGGATTGAGTCCGGGTTAGCGAGGAGTCTGGTGTTGTGATCTGGTTTGGATGACGGAGAGTGGTGATGGATGCTCAAGGCGCGAATCACCTTCTGCTGCTGAACACGACGATTGGGTGCAGCCATTGTATCTGACAGCGAGTCTGCTACTATCTAACCACGGCGTTTCGCGCAGCCGACTATTGCCTGAACATCAAGGGATAACGACCTCCAACCCGATCCCCGAGTCCCTCATGTCCCTCCGCTTGATCTCATAACTAAACACCGAATGATCCTGATACATCATCAGCAGCCGCCACCTCTTCCGCCCATCCCGCAAGCCCTCCGTCCCCTGGATCGGACCCACAGCTATCCCATGCAACGGCGCAAAGGGCCTCTGGTTCTTCATCTCCTGGTGCGCAAACGGCAGAACACATTCGACACGCATGGCGTAGTTCGTCTTTGGCGGTCCCAAACTCTCGCGCACTTCGGCCGGATATCGCGTAGAGGAGCCCGCTTTCAGCTTCGTAAGCGCCAGCACGGCCGCCCTGCCTTTCTGACTCGCCAACACCACCACACCCAGAGCGGGGATATAAGCGTTCATGTTCAGGCGGTCGAACATATTGAGGTAGCTGAAATGGCTCTGCACGGCTTGGCGGAGAGGATTTGCAAGGCCGACGACGGGTGGCGAGAAAGCGCCGGTGTGGAGCTTCTGCTTCGAAGGCTGCAGGAGGTAAACATTCTTGACCGACGCGTGTAAGATGGGGCAGGGCAGGTCGTCGCAGATACCGTTCTGGTGGTAGAAGTACGGCTGGTTGCCAAAGATGCGCCGGCCGCCGTACATGGCGGCGTAGGAGATACTGTCCTCTGTGCCTTCGTCTTCGGGGTCCGCGTCGTCTTCGACGAGTGCAACGTCATTGTCGATATATTCGACCGACCCGGCCTCAGCATCATACTCGGAGTCTGTGCTCATTGCGTCGTCATTTACGAGCTCTTCTGCGGCTTGCGCGGCGAGCTCCTGGACTATCACTTCGGTTACCTCGCGCCGGCTGCGCGTATTCGACACTTCGTCCTCGTTGGCCGGCGTTTGCATCGACTCTGCCAAGGCCCGGTCATCGTCTCTTGTCCGCCATCGTCGCGCGGATCTAGAGGACCCCCGCGCTTGCAGCTTGTTGTAAGCGAAAACCGGCGAGTTGTTGGGTACCCTGTCGACCGTATCGCTAAGGTCCCATACCCGGCCGCCACTTTTAAGACCGGGCAGACTGTCGTCCCCTGCTATGCCCACTGCGTCATGGAAGCTTTGTGTTGGCTGGAACGACCTTCTGTCGAGAAACATGATGGTCCAACCAGCGTTGTGCTGATCAAATGTGCCGCCGTGGTTAAAGACGGATTTGCCGAAGCGGAACTTCTGTGCTGTCGGGTGGTCGTCGGATTGGCAATGCAGGTCCATAACCCTGCAGTACCCGGAGACATCGGTCGTCAGGAGCCACCGAGCATCCGGGTCATCGCCGGTGTTGCAGAAGGAAATGCAGGGGATGTTGGCGTCGCCGTTCAGGACACGTTGAGTAACATCCATCGTCCGGGCAAGTTCATACTGTTTTCTTCACCTTTTCCCTCTCATTCACTCCCGACGATGTCTTCCATCGAGTCCAAACAGAACGAGGAGACCAGACTGCTCGTCAGACAGTGCGGCCACGCGGCGATCCACGGCCGCGGGCCTGTCTCACGCTGCCGCTCTCTGCATGCGCACCTGTCCGAAGCGATCGACCAAACAAAGGAACCGTTCTGTTACACAGCATGCTCGCCCGTCGGGTCACTCAAATTGCGCGTCGATTTATCGTTTTCGCCAATGCTACTGGTGGACAAGCCATCGACTAACGTATGGCCCGCCGCTCCGGCACACTGCCCGTGCCTGTCACAGTCGCACGATCATGATGGAGGGACTCGAAGCTTTCGCATGTCCGCAATGGCCGCATGAGGACGACCTCACCCACGCTCCCCCTGACTCAGCGTATACCCCCTCAACCTATCGACGACGGCGCTCCCTCGCTTGCTGGCATGAAGAACTGCCGTGTCTGATACCAAAGCTAGCATACCCAGTCTACCTTCCTCGAGCGTGCGAATGAGCCTCTCTCCATCAAGCTGACCGGCGTGCCCGCACCTCGGACACCGGGCCCAAGACTCCACCACCTATCACGGGCTGGTCGAAAAGCTAACCTGCATCAGCGTACCAACCGTCTGCCTATCCCAAGCTTTGCTCTCCGTGTAACGCAACGCGAGCTGCACACCTCCGGTAAGACAGTGTTCCTTCGGCTTCATGCAGCCCGTTTGCTGCTCCTCCCGCTTTTCCGCACCTTTCCCTGCTCTGCAACTCTTCCTGCTGTGCACCAACATTCAAGCATCAATATCACTGTACGACGTCTCATGCTCTGGCTTCCGCCAATACTACACCTTCACCTAAGCGAGATTCAGCTCCCGCAGCCCACCCTCGTACACTTGCCACGACCCCTTCAGTCCTCGATACGACACTCTCAGGCGCGCTCCCGCGACCTGTTGCAACACTGCTTACCCCCCGGATCTGCGTTGTTCTCTCGGGTGGCGTGCTCTACACTACCTCTCCTTGTGCTTGGGCAGGCTTGAATGTTTTTCGCAAATCCTTCCCACACCATAGCAGCATCCCGCGGCACATCCGAAAGCAGCGTCCCACGCACCTGGTGCGACACCACTCCCTACGCCTACCAGCGGCTCAGAAGCGACTCGAGGGCCTTCATGAGTGGCCAAACGTGCAACCACCGAGCCTACTTCTTCCTGGAACGGACGTCCCGCTCTGACCTACGCGACATCCACATTCCCTCCTCCAGCTCGCCGGCGCGGCCCTACTATGAAGGACACTACTCACACGGAAGCCTGGGTTGACGATCTTGCAGCCCGCCTCAGGCTGACGATACACGTTACTCACTGCCACGCATAGCGCCAAGAGCGATGGCCTCGCCACCTTCCGCCAAGGGCAAAGCATCTTCGCTCATGGCGGAGTTCGAGACTGCCTCTGCCTCCCACCGTAGCCTCGCCAAGCTTCGCGATCTCGAACCTACAGCAGTATTGCTGCTCTTTACACCAGTGATGGTGCCATCCGGCTACTTGAATAGCCAGCCCCAAACTTCGGACGCAGACTCTCCAGTCGACAGCAAGGCTCCAACCTCGAGTGCCAGCCGCCCAGCCCGACTCACCACCGACCCTTTCGAAATGCTCGGCATAGCCCTCAGCAAACAGCATCGCCGAGTCCGCCACGTGCCCTACGTGCCCAGCGTCGGCTTCACCGAAACCCACGACCACTTCCTGGAGAAAGCGCACGCCGTCCTGGTGGTGTCTTGCGAGCCGGAGACGACCCCGGGAGCAAGCCCGGGCGCGGATCTCGAGAGCACACTCGCCAAGCAGGCGGAGTTCGTCGGCTGCGTGGCGACGGAGCTGGAGGAATCGGGGCGGCAGGTGCCGATGGTGAATCTGAGTTTTGGCGGCGATGAGTGGGAGAATCAGGTCCCGACGTACAATCGTATCTGGGTTGGGGAGAAGTACGATGCGGAGTCGGTGGTTAATGTTGTCAAGTTGGTGTTTGATCGGCGCGATTGAAGTACTCGGTTCGTCGTTCTGCTTGTTGCTTTTGATATGTATGTTGGCGTTCGGAATGCGTGGTGAGAGTGTACGGGAGGGAGGGAAGGCCATAGCGCAGCACACGACGGCTGACGATACCTGGCGAACTGTTGTGGTGGGCTTCAGATGGTTTCTGTCCTTATTACATGTAATTACGCGTCACGGTCCTTGTCTGATGGCCCAGCATATACTGTACACTCATACTCATAAGGGACATAATCATCCTGTACGTAGCACATACATCATCTTGGCCTCGTGGGCGGCTCCATTCCACGTGACACGGATCACCTCGCCATGCGCTTCGTCGCACCTCTTCGCCCAGTTCCGAGACCAGCAGCTCCCGTCCACGCATCGCTTGTACTTCACAGATGTGAGCCGGGCTCTCACCCACACTTCAAAGATCTCATCTCAGACATCTCCAGTCCAATTCGCCGCACCGTCATACCCGGCATAATCGAACGGTTGCAAGTCGTCCAGAAAAGACAAGTCATCGAGGTTGACCGGGTAGTTGGGATCCATGTACGTCCCGAAAACATCGTCCATGCCGTCGAACAGACCCAAGGTGGCGGCGGGCTGCTCTACAGGTTGAGCGGCCTCGGTTGAAGCACCTGCAGGCTGCTGCTCATCTAGCGCATCCCTTGCACCACTTGCGCCGTTCGTACCGCCCGCTGAAGCCGTGGGCAGTGCCTCAAGCAGACCAGATCGCTCCCCACTCAAAGCAGGCGCACACGGCATATCCACCTCTCTCTCCCTCGCCTTATCGTCCGCCCGTCGCTGGGCCTCCCGCGTAACGCGGAACGAGGCTAACGAAGGTGCTCGCTTGATCTCATCCTGCACTTTCCGCGCCAAAGCCGCCATCGTGTCCGCCGAACTGCACGTACGCCGTAGACTCTGCAGAATCTTAGTGCACTTCCGGAACTCCTGGCAAGCGTCTTCCTGCTGATGCAGGAACTGCGACTGCCGCAGGTGCTGGTAAGCCACTGAGAGCGTCAGGGAGACGGCGTAAGGGATGAACGGCAAAGCGTGCAGGCCACAACCAGCGTGCTCGGACTCCATGAGCCGGATGATCTCACTCGCGCACAGTCTTTGGCGGATCGAGGAGTTGGTCCCGCGCGGGATCTGCTTGATGCCCCTTGATCGATGGGAGAGCACGGCGACGGTGAGATAGTAGAGGTGGATAGTCATGTGGACGGAAGGGGGAAGATCCCAACCGTGGACTTCGTCGAGGATCTCTTCTAGTCCTACGTACTGGTCTTCCCATCCCGTGACATCCGTTGGGTAATGCGGCCGGTAGAACGCGATGATCTTGTTCATTAGCTCGGTGATGCGAAGCCAGGCCTCGAAGGCTGGGAAACCGCTCTCACCGGGTGCGAAAGGCTCGATGGCTATATCGGCGTCGCTCATAATCACTGGACGGCCATTCATGACGGAGTTCGAGCGGTCGAGCACCCAGAGAGACCAGAAGAGGCGTTTCATTGCGAGGTTGTCGTGAGACTGACCGTTGGATTGGCCGAGGTGGATGGCCATGGTTTGTGCGTGGTGCATGGCTTGCGAGAGGAGCATGGAGGATTCTTCGGCGCCGTCGGGACCTTCGCTGTGCATGGAAGCGAGCGCCAGGATGCGTACGAGGGTGACCTTGTCATACTGGCATGGTGCTCGTAAAGCGCCGACGACCGAGGCGTGTAGGCGACTGCAGAACTCGCGAGGCGGGAGCGTGGAGGGTGAGGCTTGGATCTTGAGGTGTATCCAAGCCTTGGTGTCCTTCGCTGCCACCAGGCAGAGGGCATGGATCAAGGGCTCAGGCACTTCACCTTCCGCTTGCTGAGCCCTGAACTCAGCCTCGTCTACCAAAGGCAGTATGGGATGGATCTTCGTGAAGTAGACGTCGATCAGCGGGCCCAAGACGGCGGAGTGCGGTCGTTGGTCACAAGACGAGCCGTGATTGTGTGTCGATCGGGTGGCATTCAGGCGAGTGGTGGCCTTGGACAGATTACTGCGCTCTTCACCACCGGTAGCGTTATCTCTGCGCTTGACGAGCTCATCATACTCGAGCTTATCAATCCAGATACCGATGTCGTCGTTGGGTAGAAGGCGGCCCCGCTCATCTTCCCGTGCTCGATTTAGAAGTGTCGAGGCTGGGATGAGGTCGCTGATGAAGTGCTTGCCGCCTGCGGGTTGTGGTGGCGACTGCTGTTGTGGTGTGATTGAAGCTGCACCCGTCTGGTTGTTGTCACTGGTCGTCGTCGTCGCTGCGGATGGGTGGTCAGGGTGTCGCGCAGAGTCCGCTCGGTCGTTACTGATGCTTCTTGCTCTCCCGTTCTCGTGGGCTCCCCTTGTGTTGCTCGCTACAACCTCCGAGTTTGCTTCGGAGTAGTGTATACATCGTTTCTGCGGCGACGAGTTAGAGGTCTGAGAATGGGCTCACGGCTGGGTGACCCGCCTTCCGCGCCCTGCAGGTTTCGCACGCTTTTGCAAGGCGTCTACGCTTCGGGGTGTCGCCCGAGTATTGGTGCACGAACGTGAGCTCCATAGTCTTTAAGCCTCGGTCTGCTGCGGCGTGGTAGCGCTGTTCCAGTACATGTATGTGCTGCCTCACGGTCCGTGCCTCTGCTCCGCCCCACTCTTCAGCCTTCCGTAGCCTGACCGTCAACACTACATGTATGTCCAGCTCGCACTCCCAATGTCGTTGGCACTCAACTAAGATACTTAGACCCGGTCCACTTTGCTCAAATGCTAGCCGCCATCGGGAAGCGGCTCAAAAAGCCGCCCTACCAGGAGCTCAATGCAGATCGAAAGGAGATTCGCCTTCTCGTACTCAAGAAGGCCATCAGAAGTACGGACGATATCCACTGCGAACTCCGGCGAACGACATTAGCAAAGAGACCTCTACCGCTATACCACACGGTCTCGTACGTCTGGGGCGAGGACACTACAACACGAGGCATCTACCTCCACGGAAGAGCTACCGAAATCCGTGCAAGCGCGGAACAGATCCTTCGCCGCTTCCGCCTCAAGGACAGGGGCCGTCTCATATGGATCGACGCAGTCTGCATCAACCAGTCTGATAAGCGGGAGCGAGGCCACCAAGTCGCAATCATGGAGGAGATATACTCGGGTTCCGCCCACAACCTTATATGGCTAGGGGAGGACGACGGCTCGTTCGCGCAAGCGAAGACTTCACTCCTTGCTGTGGTTGAAGACGCCAGCCAAGCAACCCAAGGCTTGACCCAGCTACGCAGTCCGCTTGTCGATGACAATGGAGACTTAAAATTCAATTTCGAACCTCTGTCTATGACTCATGAAATCATCGAGAATGTCCTCGAGATCTATGAAAGACCTTGGTTTCGACGCCTGTGGGGTACGTATGTCTCATGTCGCGATCTATCCGTCACCGATGACTCAAATGTTACCGCAAGTCCGACCCGGTACCTCGTCAACCTTTCGCGGGGCAGCCTTCCGCCAAATGAAATCCCCTACTTCCCGCCCAAGTTGCACCTCATAGAGAGAGCGCGGGTTGTTCCGGTCAGGACCCATTATGTCGTATTTCGTATCAGATTGCCTTATTTCTGCGCTACAGTGGTGCAAGAGGCGACTTTGCCAAGCTCAAGCACCGTTTACTGCGGCGACGTCGATATTGACCTGGAAACCATACTATTGGGAGCTGTTTGGTTGAGGCACCGTGGATATGTCGGGCGCGAGGGCGTTTCACTTGCAGCAACGATGTGGGACTTGCACCCAGCCCATGGACCATGGGCTCCAGGCCGAGGATCTCGCCCTACGCTGCTTACTTTGCTGAATATGTTGCGACAGTGTCAAGCCCTGGATCCAAGAGATCATGTATACGGGTTGCTTGGGCTGTATCGGAGACTTGAAGGCGAGGAGCAGGTCCTTATGCAGGTGTTGCCGGACTACACAAAAACGCGGAGAGTGGTCTTCCAGGCGGCTACGAGAGCCGCTACAGTCGAAATCGCATCACGTCATCCGGGCCGTATCTTCAGTGCGATTCAGCATCGGCCCGGTGAACTTCAGTCAGCAGATCTGCCATCCTGGGTACCGCGTTGGCATCGATCTCGGGACGGTAAATGCGATGCTGAAACTCTACGGGGTCGCTTCAGTGCAAGCGGGACCAGGGCTCTCGAGCTGCTTCAATTACCTCCGTCATGCGACTCGATACTTGCACTCAGAGGACTTATCGTCGGCCAAGTCGAGAGTGTAAAGCCGACCTGGACGAGAGCCAAAATAATGAATTCGAGAGCGGTGTCGAGAAGATTGGAAAGCTTTAGACTGTTACTCCAGCAACACCAGCACGCAGATCCTACCGCTTTAGCTCTGACTCTGGTCGCTGGCATGGATCATCTGGCTAGATCGCTGGTACCTACGGAGGCAATGAGCCGATTTCAAGACTTTCTAGACGTCCTGGCACGGCAAAAGCTCCCTCCACTCATCCTGGACGTAACCCTCCTGCCGTCCGATGATCAGACCAGAATGGCTGCGGAGTATCATGAAGCTATGTACGTCGCCTGCCTAAATCGCCGCCTCTTCGTCACGAAGGACGGTCGTCCTGGGCTAGGACCGCAGGTCATGGAGCCTGGGGATGTTGTCGCTGTTCTCTATGGATCAACGAACCCGGCCATACTCCGGCCACTGCAAACGGCAGATCACTACAAGATGTGCGGCGACGCGTATGTCCATAGAATCATGGACGGCCAGTGGATGACAGACCAAACGGCACAGGGGCGGAAGGACGAAGCGTTTTACCTCAATTGAGCTGGGCAAGGAGTCCTGTCCGAGGATGGTTGAGATGATAGACTGTCAAAAGCGCTTTGGTATTTGGGGCTTGAGGCCAGGGCACACGCCCAAGACAGCGCCGCAAGGCCAGTCTTCCAGTGCCATGGGTGGAGCTCAATGCCGACGTGGAGGCTCGAGACCTGACATTGAGGGAGGAGACGTGTGGTTTCTGCGAGACTGTACCTGGTCTCAGCTTCCGCCCCGTCGACCGCACTGGACTGCGCTGAAGGCAGTGATGCAGTGTGAACTGGTACTGCGCGCACCTCACGTGCCATCGTATTTCATAGGCTTGAGGCGGACTGACGGTGGTTTTCTGGTCTGTCGATATCTACGGCGTTAAGGGCATCGAAGCGGACATGGCGGATTGCTTTGTCGGAGTGAGTAGACGGTGATGGCAAATGTGTCTTCGATGGGAGCTTGCACGCTCTGGCGAGGCGTTGCGCTTGTGTATAGTCGATTTTGTTACAGTGTAAAAATGCGTGCTTCATGAGTCGTTGACATAGACATACAGCCAAGCAGTACCCTGCAGCTGATGCGTAAAGTTGTGAGACACCTTGATGTCCAAAGCATACCTCCTATGAACTAATGAAAGCTCCTTGCTACTCCATTCACTTAGACCACGACAACATCTTCATGAGTTGGAGCACCGTCCGCGCCGTACATACCCTTTCGAACTAAAGCGCACACTCCACCGCCCACCATGACGGCGCCCCCACCACCCCCTGTCGACGAGACCATCTCGCGCCGCACGGACGTACTACAATGGTGGCTATCCGACGACAAGAACGGCCTCCCTCCACCCCCATACACATGGATGGAAGAGCGCTTCATCCACCGCTACTTCACCGAAACCCCGTTCTTCGACTGGAGCACCAAGAACGGCTTGATCTTCACTCACGCGCAGACCAATATCCCCACGTACGAGCTCATCCATAACCGCAAGGAGCTAGAGGCGACGTTGACGAAGAACCCGGGGGTGGAGTATGTCATCTCCCACGAGCCTCAACTTGTGGCGAAGGGGCCGGGGGTGGTAGAGGGGCAGAAGAGCAACGTGTGGGTGCTGAGGAAGCAGGAGCGGTTGTTTGGGCAGCAGCAGGGTTCCTCTACGCCGGCGAATTCCTCTTCGGTGACGGAGACGAGGGGCACATATTACATTATCAACGAGAATGTGTACCAGGCTCCCAGCGTTGCGGACGTGGTGGAGAATAGGTTGTTGAGCGCGGTGGTGGGGTTGGAGAAGATGTTCGGAAAGGCTGCCAGTCTGCCCTCATTCACACCTACGACTGGTCATACGTATTTGCCTTCTGCCAAAGAGCGCAAGAGTGCGAGCGGGAGCACGGCGGCGTCTACGCAAGGCTCACCAGCACGCTCCCGCTCAGCCAGCCTCGCGCCGGAGACCGCACAGTCCTTGCGCTCAGGCTCTCTTGGAGCAACTGGCGACATTACTTCAGCTAGTGGAGCATCCGCACAGTCCTCCGATGACTTACTAGCAACTCGATTGCTAGCTGACTCGCTCCGCCAAACCTCCTCTCACGGCGATGATTTCATGGACGAGAACCCGCTCATCGGCGAGCCCGGCAGCCTGAAGTTCACATTCTCCTCTGCAGCCATCAAGAAACGGCGCGCGGATGACGAAGCAGCAGAGAAGAAGACAAGGGAAGCGAGGGAGAAGGTTTTGGCCTCGGGCGCGGCTAGTACGAGCCCGAAGCCGGCAGAGAAGGTCAAGCCGCCTACACCACCGCCTGTGTTTACAGAAGCGAGAGCTTCGGCGGCGAAAGAGGGGAAGGAGAAGAGGGAGGAGAGGAAGCGGAGGAGGAAGAGTAGGCCTAATGCTGGAGGCACCGCGACGAGCCCGACGACTCCGAAGAGTGCTACGAGCGCTTTGGGTTCTGCTGGATGACCGAGCAGGGTGACATTACCATTCACGCGAGACAAGTGCGGATGATTACAATATGCCAGGGCTGTGGTGCCTGAGCTGAGCGAGCGAGTGGCGCCACAGCGGCAATCGTGACCTTCTGTTTGTGCTCCTATGATTATTCGCACTCTGAGTCCGCGAACGGTGTGACATCGCCGCAGTTAGCCGTATCACACTGGCGAGGGTATTGGCACGAGCCGCTGCAGATACCGGAAGCTTGCGTGGCGTCCGCAGTAACAGCACGCCATGACATTCTACGTCGAGGTGCATCTTCGGACACTCATCCTGCCATCTTCCGAGGACGCCACTGCGACCATGCCCATCAAGGACGATGCGATCGAGAACGTAAAGCCGACACTCCACGACCTCCCCATGCAAGCTCTATCCCACACGCCGCTGACAATCCTCGGCACCACCGGCTCACCCTACTCTTGTCGCCGTCATAGCTCACCCTCCGAATTCTTGCCCGGCTGAGATTCTGCAAGACACAATTCAGCACAATGATCCAGAACCGCAGATGATCTTATGAACATCGTGCGCGATGACGTACCTGCATGCGTCCTCTCGACCTCCTATTTGGGCTCCGTCACGCACTACCTACATGCTGCGCCCAAGACCCTACTCAGGAGCTCAAAGTTTCTTCTCGCCCACACAAGCACTAATGTGTCGGTCACCGGGACTGTCACGAGTGATGTGCATTCATAGCGTGTTCTCACTCGTCGCACCAACCTAGTCTATCGTTCGAACAGCAGGGCCAGAGTACAGAGGCATTTTGACGAAACTAAACCAGAAGATAGATTGAAAGAAGCTGTCGGATGTTGCAACCGTAGATCTTGTACTGTGCAGCCTCAGTCCTATGCAACATCCCGACAGCTACTTCTTACACCGCTTCCGCATCATTGCTACCATCCTCCTCGGCGGGATCGGATGCGAAAGACTTTGTGGCACACTCTTGCGAAACCGTGCCAACCTCTCATTCTCTTACCCTCAACCTCATTCTTGGCCACAAAATCCTCCTTAGCTCTCGCCTCTCGCTCGACCCTTGCTGCCTCTTCATCCTGGCAGAGCTCATAGTCCTCCTGAACCGTGACTCGTAGATGCCCTTTCCAGTGGTCGAAACGTCGCATCCGCTCCCGCTGACAGTGAACGCACTGCACCGACCCCGATAGGAAAGCACTCGAGACTTGCCAGACGGGAGGATGTGGGCAGTCTTTCGCATGCTTGGGCTGCTTGTTCCAGCGAGGGTTATACGAGTCCAGGGTTCGAGTCTGCCAGGGCGCTGCATTCGAAATTACGGTCCGCGGAGGAAGGTGGTTGTAAAGAGGTACCAGGCGATCTGTGAGATCGTCGCTGCTAATGTCGTCTGCGCCACAGTCCCCCTCCACGAGCTGGGACTCGGGGAGCCAGGAAAATCGTCCCAACTTCCTCACCCAGCGCTTTTGCTCCGCGATGGAGTCTTCGTTGATGTCCAATAATCGCTCGGGCGCGCGGAGGCCAGCGAGCGTGTCCTTGAGTGTCATGTCGCTGTTCCAAGCGTTGAACCCGTCACTGTCGGTAGCTATGTCGATCTCGTCAATCTCACTACAGCCCTGAGCTGCTGCCGGTAACAGTGGTGGAGGAGCTGAATGCGGCACGGTTTTCGACGTATCCTGTGACAGTGCACGCGAAGCCGCAATCTGCTCTCGCAGTCTTTCCGTGACAAAACCAAGCTCCGCACACAAATCCTTCACCTGTAACGTCGTACACTTCTCTCCAGTTTGAGGAAAAAAGCCTCGTTCCAGATACCAATCATCCCCAAACTCCCCCCGAATGCCCTACCCCAGCCGCATCGGCATCATCTGCGCCTCCAAAAAGAAACCCTCCGACACCTGATCCACTCCAAACGCATCCCCCTGAGCGACAATATACCGCTTCACCAATTTCCAGTTCCGCCTCGTCACGCTGCTTCCCCAGTCCGGCAACCCGGTACGCTACCAGTAATCGTAGCCCGGGTGCAGGCGGAAATGGCTCTGAAAACGTACTTTGACCATCCGCCGGAAGTCGACGAAGGTGGTGTCGGCTGCGATCAGGATGACGTCTTCTTCGGTGGCGCTGTGCATTGCGGTGTGCTCCATGCTGACGATGACGAGGCGTAGCGTGACGTGTTCGTTGTCTCGCTTGCGAGGTCACCGTTTGAGTTATGGGATGGGGTGGCTGCTCGCTCCGCATGACTGTAAGGTGGCGGTCGTTTGCTCGTCGATGGTATGGTCACCGCGGGCCTCGGGGCGAGAACGGAGTGATACATGTTGTGCGTTCGATACTACGCAAGCGTGGAACTGCGAAATGTGAGGTATTAATATCGTCGTATTTGTCGTGTCAAGCAAGACCCACCTCACCATATGACTCTTCTAATTCAGCTGTTGAAAGCCGAAAGACTCAATAGATTAAGTTGACCTGTCTTCGTCATCAGCACCTCAATTCGTCAGCTTGGTCCAATGTAAGAAAGGCGACTGATGATAGGATGTGCACGGTTCGCAAGCAGACTCCGCTGCCGATCAATGACTTTCGCTATGCTATGGCGCTTGCTCAAGCACTCAGTACCCAGTTACCTCGCAGAGCCAATCCTCGCTTAGATTGACTGCTCGTACTTCGCCCTGCCCTGACGCGAGCTCTTGATGCAAGCGCTGCACTACACCGCGGATAACTCGCTTTGACGCCGACTTGGACGACCCCCCGACCCGATTAGCAACTCAACGAACTCTTTTCAACCTTCTCTCCTGCTCCGACTTCGGCTGCCCGTCCCGGCCAGGGTTGTCATCCAGTTAGGTCATGGCTGTCGATTTGAATCGGTTGCCCAGATACGTCGTCCTCTTCGCGTGGAGTGCTCTAGTTCGGGCACAGAGCCTGAACGTGGCCGGGCTGCTTGCATTTATAGCACACGCGCTCGCTGGAGGCCTCGGACGGGCAGTCGCGGGACAAGTGTCCGACTTCTCCGCAGTTGTAACACTTTTGGCCTTGAGTGCAGTCGCCTGGAAGAGTCAGTATGGATGCGTC